>VYZQ01037877.1:0-20511 GCA_013400655.1 Mystacornis crossleyi
GCCCCCGCCCTGCTGCGGGGCTTCCTCGCCTCCCTCCCCGCCCCGCCGCCGCTCTAGTCCGCCTCGTCCCTCTGCCCCCGGTGCGGGCTGCTCGCCGCCGCCTCCCCGGGCTGCCTGTGAGCCCGCCGTGCGTGCTGCCGCCCGGAGCTCCCCCGCCGTCGGGGATGGCGCGGCTGGCAGCGCCCGTGCACGCTTGAGGCGGAGGGGCGAGCCCGCCGTCGCCGCGCGAGGAGGAGGAAAAGGAGGAAGAGGAGAGATGAAGCGCTTCCACCCTGGGGTCGCGCTGCTGCTCTCGCTGCTGTGGGAGGTGAGGTGGGCCGTGGGGGGAGCGCTGCCCTGCGGCGCCTGCGGCAGCCCCGGGTTCACCCGGCGGGGGTCTGCCTTCGGTCGCGACCTGGAACTGCGCGGCCGGCGGAGGGGACCTGCAGCCCTCACCCAGCCGGGGGGCGTGCAGGGGACGTGATTTATTTTGGGGTTAATGTCTTTGCCAGAACGGGCTTGGCTCCACAGGCAGTACGCTGTCAGGGGTACGGGGGAGCTGCGGGGCCGGGCTGGGCGAGACCCGGTGCGGTGCGGTGATCACGGGCGTTCGCGGCGGCCGGGCTCGCCGGGTGTACGGGGTCTTACTGCAAGAGCAGGGGGAGACTATCCGCGGTGTGGTGGAGCAGAGTGAGACGGGACCTGTAGGCAGGGGCACAAGCTGCTGGAAGCTGCCCATTCCCGGCAGACTGGCAGACTCTCCAGGGGACGCAAAGCGTGCGCCTGTCAGTAAGGGCTAAACGGAAGGTGCATGTCTTACTTTCATTTTAAGTGGCCTTTCGTGGACAAAGTGTCCATTGCAAGGTAGAGGTGCGGCGGCATCAGCTCACGAGGAGCCGTGGCGGCACCGAGCAGCGTGGTCAAACTTCTGGGAAAGCCCGGATAGCGCAGCTTTCGTACTTAGAACAATCAAACAAGCAAACAAACCGTGAATTAGGAGCTTTCATTAATTGGAGGGGCGATTTGTGCCACGCAGTTGTAGAATCATAGAACAGTTTGGATTGGACGACACCTTAAAACATCGCCTAGTTTCAGCATCCCAGCTGGGATGACGCTGGATCAGGGGGTTGGGAAACCAGCTCTTCTTTCTCAGTGGGCGGATCGGTAGATGTTTTCTGGGGGCCAGCTCTCTCTTGGCCTGTGGTTTAACCTTGGGGACGGGGGCAAGCGGGGGGGCATCAGTAGCTCCCCTGGGGCAGACCCGTGCGGGCACGCTGCCATGTGCAGCTCCCGGTGGCAGGTTTGCCAGCGTGCTGGAGTCATCGCCGGGACACGTGCGGTGGCAGCGTGCCGGGGTGATTTCAGAAACCGCCGTGGGCTTGTCTTAGGTCCATCTTTACATTTATAAAGCCCAGAAGCAATGTAGCTGAAAGTGTCAGAGAGGTGAAAGAGCTGTGTTGCCTCTGTGATGGAGCAGTTTAGACAGAAAATGAATGAATTTTTTTTTTAAAAACAGCATGCCACCAAACCCATACATGGAAACTAGAGTGCTGGCTGTGTAATTACTGCTTTTGGTAATGGATATAATTCATGAAAATTATGTTTACTACATGTTTATGCCACCTACGTAGATGAATGATTTCTGGTGTGTTGCCCACTACGCCATGCAGCATCATCCCATTAAAACACTCAGATCAAAATCACCGCTTAATGTAAATAAATGCAACTCTTTACAAATATAAACTGGTTTGCATCTTCTTACCCTGGCTGTAAAGCTGGCCCTGATCCTCGCCCTCAATTGCTCTTGACTCCACAGCAGCTCTTCAGAAAGCGGGAATAGCAAAATGTCGATTGAATGAAACAAACACCACCATTTCCCTGAGGGGTTTTGTTCATCTGAGACTGTGAAAGGTTTTGCCCCTCCAGGATCTCTGTGATTAGATGTCTCTGCTCTCTTAACGTGTATTCTGCTGAAAAAGGTCATTCGTGCCTGAAAAAAGTAATTTGCATAAATCCTCACTGGAGCTAGCCAGTGTTGCTGTTATTTAAGCTTTTGTACTGGTTTTAATTGTGGGGTTTTTTCCCCCCTTTTAATCCAGAATGTTTGTTTTGCCATCTGGGTTTGTGGATTTTTTTTTTTTTTGGAAATGCTTAGGTTACCTATTAAAATGAGATGCTGTGCAAATAAGGTTGTATTCTACAGGCCCAGAAACAGAGTGCTCCGGGTTTAAATAACTTAATTGGAGACATCTGGTTGTTTTGAAGGTTTTTGGTACATGAAACTTTCGCTGTCTTCCGCACAAAGTTCTGTACTGGATATTATCTGAAATAGCATTGCTGCAGTTGTTTTAAATCTTAGTTATAACTTAACAGAGCATGAACTGAGAAATATGGTTTTCATTCATTGTTTTGCAAAAGGCTCTTGACTGTTACCCAGGTACTATGGGGAGGAACCCATTTACTCCGTCAGAATGTTATGCAGTAGTTTACTGATTCTAACCAAGTTTTCCTTGGTTAGATTACCCAAAGTACTTGTTGAAAATGTTTGTGTATTGCAAAACCACTGTTTCTGGTGATACTGATGAAAGGAATGAACTCCTTCACAATTAAGTGTAGATCAAGTTCGTGGTGGGTGTGAGTTTGGATGTGGGCAGTGTGTGTGTTTGTGACTCTCAGGTTGAAGCCTAGTCAGTTGCTGGCTGTGCCAGTCTCCCACAAGGAAGTGATGGTTTGCTGTTCGTGATGTAAAGGCAGAAGATGCAGAA
This sequence comes from Mystacornis crossleyi, assembly GCA_013400655.1. Lineage (NCBI taxonomy): Eukaryota > Metazoa > Chordata > Aves > Passeriformes > Timaliidae > Mystacornis > Mystacornis crossleyi. Next base: position 2,745 of record VYZQ01037877.1, read on the forward strand.
GAGTGGCTGAGGGGCCCGGGAAGGAGCTTCCGTGTGCGAGTGGGTGGTTTCATGAAGGTAACTAAAGGCATCACCACTGAAGCAGGATTTACACATAAGAAATTGCTGGCTCTTGATGCTAAAATGCCAGTCCTTGTTCCAGACAAGCTTGAGATGCACTAATTCAGAAACACCCAGAGCACTGTGATGGTGGGAGAGGGGAGTTAATTTTGAATTTTCTTCTTTGATGAGGGTTTTTCACTGCAACCACAGAGACCATGGTGAAGAAAAATGTCCAACCCCAGGACCCAGAAAGCTCTGCTTTGAGAAGACCTTGTTATTCGGGGAGAAAAGCCAAAGATGCCATGTGTTTTTCTCCTGACTTAATTGCAGTTGAACAGTTTAACAAGTTAAGGTAAAATGAGGTGGACAATTTGACAGGTAATTTTCGTTCTTGCAGGAAGAAATGAAGACTGTTGAATCTTTATATGTCTTTTTCAAATTAATTTGGCTACTTGGAGATAGCAGTGTGTTATTAACAGCAGTTGCTTGAAATGCCCCTTTTCACCAGGAGCCTGGATGTCTGGTACACCTGTAGTACTGGGTTATGTGATTTCTGCACTCACAAATAACCAGTGGTCTTGCTTCCTAGCTTGGCTTGTGGTTCTGTCATAAGGACTGTATTTTGTCTCAGCTGGCTCTCAGTTTTGTGGAAAGATTTGAGGAGGTCTTTGGAAGTGATGCCTGTTTGGGGCATATATATCAAGATTTTCTGCTTCTGTTTTATGAGTGAACCCAAGGGCTTTGGCTGTCTGAACTTAAATGTGACTTTAATGAACAGTGACGTCTTTGGAATGGGAAAAAAAAAAAGACTAAACAGGCAGTCCCCCCACCCCCGCCCCTGATGAAGCAAGCTTATTTTCAGCCTGAATGAGGGTACCAGTGTCTCTGTGGGGCTTACTTCTCAGACTGCGTGCTTGCTTTCTCTTTCACAAGCTGTAGAAGTGCTGAATGGTGGAGAGCTTAGTAGCTGAAGCTCAGCTCAAGGATGGGGAAGCTGAACAGAGCTTTTTCAGGCCGATAGAGGACCCTGTCTGTGCTGCAGTGGTAATAAAGGTGTTTTATTGTTACTGCTGCAGAGAGGCTTGCTGGGTAGCCTCACCTTTCAAAACTGTCAAATAATTTTAGGTGCCTAAACCTCTGGTTTGCCCATATGTTGTATCCAGGAGAATCTAGGAGCTAACACAATGTCTGAATATTTAAGTTAAGCTTCTTAGTTAAGGTGAGCAAGGCCTGCAGCAGTTGCTGTAGGTGGTGTGAGTTGTGTGGGAGAATCCCTCTACAAAGGTTTCCATGTAGCTATAAAAAAATTGAGAACCTCACTTCTGGAAATAGTAGTGTTGATATTTTTACACATTGAGTTTCTCATTACTGAGACTTATAATGTGGATGCTGATAGAAATGCTGATAACTGGATGGTTGAAAAAAGTGATCAGTATAGTCCTCTTGTTAATTTGTCACATGAAAGATACTACATAAGAGTCAAGTGCCTTTAAAGAGCAAGAAAATAGACATGTCATAGGAACAGCAAAATGTATTATCTTGAAAGAAAATTCTAACTCTTCAGACAGTCTGTCGTACAAGATTTGTTTAAGTAAGAGCAAAGTTGGCTGGTGCTTCTCAGTTGGTTAAATACTGGGTTGAGCTCTTTTAGTATTATTTTTGAAAGTGGACTTCAACAGGAGAGATTTTACCAAATCAGAGAAACTGAAAATTTCTGTCCTTCCTGAAGAGGCTTGTTTGTGGTTTTTCTTTGATTGTTTGTGTTTTTGTGTTTTTTTTTTTTTTTTTTAATTCTTGTAGGAACAGGAACATTAAGATGAGCAAACCCACCAGTCTTAAAGAAAAACCTACACATTTTGATCATGGTACGCACAGGCAGAGTTCAAGAATTTGTGAAGATCTGTGGGAACCTTTCCATCCTCCTCTCCCCACCCCCTTTCTGGTATTTTTTTCTATCCATTAGTGGTCAGGTTTTCCTTTATATAAAGTACTGTAAGAGTGTGTGTACCCTAGAATGTACAGATGTGTATGCACACCAGTGTTGTTGGCTCTGTGATGTCCCTCTCTGTGGGAGCTCACTGACAGTGCCCTATTGATGTTTTAACTCTTGTTCTTTCAGTGGGGGTTGGGGGGAATAAGGGGAGAAGTCTATCCCAATAAACCTGCAAGAGAATTGTTAGTGTAGATGTGTCCACTAATCCTCTCCTGCTTTTTAGTTTTGGTTACATAATGGACTTAGCAGCTTAAACAGTTTCTGGTGGTTTTTTTTCCTTACCCTCCTACAGCTGGTTGCAAAGCAGCTATTGCATTGCTGAGTGAAGGCAGGAAAGAGCTTACTTATGATTTATAGTTTGGGGATCCAACTGGTGCTGGCAAGCCTTTCTTGCCTCTTGACAGCAGTGAGATGGGCTGTGATTTCCAGGCGGGAGGACTGAGCTCACACACTTTTCTCACTTTGCTCCTGCTGAGGAGGAGACAGATTCGTGTTGGTTGTGGGAAGGGAATGGGTGGCCGACTGCCATTTGCATCCTCTAAGAGGAGGTGCAAACGGGGTTTTTTGGGCTTGGTTGGTTTGGGTATATTTTTTTTGTTAAAATTAGAAGAAGCATCTATAAAATCTGTTCATATCTTCTTATGGCAGTCAAAAATATTTAGCTCTTTCCGTTATACTTTCTTCATAAAAGGGAAGTCCTCGACTCTCTTTTCTCTTGGTACTTTCCACTCAGCTAATGCAGGTGGCTGGAAGGATGTGTTAAACTTGACCAAAGCAAGCCCTAAAACTTCAGGTGCTCTTTTAAAATGGATTTAGCTAAAATCAGTGAAAAAAGGGGTCAGTTGAAACTCTTTGGTTTAATACTAATTCATTTTGGTTTACTCTACTAAGAAGAGGCTTAGAAAAACCGCAATGAGTATGCCCATATAGAGGCTTGCTCTGGTCATCAGTGTAGGCTGAGTTTACAGGCAGAAACAGATTAATGATTGAGCTTATGCTACAGAATGCTAAAAAAAATAAAAAATTATATCTTGCTGGGACAAGGTGGCTATCAATTTACTTTAATTTTTTTGTGATATAAAGTAAAACCCATATAAAAACAATTACATAAAGCTAGCATATTTTACTTTTTGTGTCTTAAATTTTGATGATGCTATTTTGCTTTGTATCCTCAGCAATGCAGCTGAGTTTGTTTTGCTGAAGGTTTTGCTGAAATCCTGTTAGAGTTTGTTATGGCAAATATAAACTCTCTTTGGACTAGCAAGAGGCAAAGCCTTTCTAAAAGCTTTTTTTTTTTTTTTGCTTGATTTTTTTTTTTTTTTTTTTGGAAATGACTCTTAGGTCTGTCTGAAGTCTGGGGGTACAGCCTGGGAACTTGGGCATTAAATAGCAGTTTCAAGACAAGGGAACGCTAAGGTCTTAAATAGTGGATATTATCACTTTCCTGATATTAGAACAGTAAGATATGAGATGAACTGCCATGAGTGGTACTTCAGAAGGGCATTCGAGGGGAATCTGGATTTGTTGAATGCTTTTTTCTTTCTGAGAACAATGTATCTTGACAGGTTTCTCACATATTAAATGGAAGACTTATCACTGCTGAGTTAAAAGTGTCTTTCTTCAGAAGTGTGTCTTCAACTTCATGTTAAATAGGTGTTAGCTACACCTGCGTTTTAAATAGCTCGATTAAAAATCTCTTTCTCTTTCTCAATGACTCAGCTTTCAGTCTGGTAAATTTTTAAAAGGAAAGGAACTAACGAAGCAGTTTCTAATCTGTCTCATGCAATGAAGATGTGGGTTGCTGCTGGCAAGGGTGGTCTCTAATCCCTGGTTTTGCCAGCTCCTGCAGGTCTACTGACTCTGGGACCATGAAAGGATCATATCAACCCATTGATACCATGAATGACTAAGCCACAAAAAAGGGACTGGGGAAAAGAAGTGAGAGGGAATAACTTGCCATTGGTTCAGCAAAGATTTGTGCTGTGGTATAGCTTGTGCTGCAAGGGAGGAGGGAGAATGTATGGCTTGGAGCAGGACTGCTTGTTTTGGTAGCACACTTCTTGTTTCAATACATTAGATGTCTTCTAATGGGAATCATAAAATCCTTTTGGTTGGAAAAGATCTTTAGGGTCATTGAGTCCAGTGGTAAACTTAACACAGCCACATCCATCACTAAACTGTGTCCCTAGATGATACTGCATATGTACTGGAGTGCAGACCTTTTCCATGCTAGAAGAGAAAACTAGCAGAGTCTGATTTTTTTTTTTCCCCCCCCCTTTCCCTGAAAGATGCCATTAGATACTGTTCTGGAAAAGTTAGTCATATCATTTTCCAAATCACGTGCCAAGTGTCTTTCAGAGCAGAAGTGCTCTAGGAGGAGCTAATGGCCTGTGCAGCCTTTCCCATCTGTGGGGCAGGAGAGGGTCATGGATGGAGACCGTACTTCTGGGGAAGGTCCAGCATCAGTTGCAGCATGGGAGGGACTGTTGTCCTTGAGTCCAGCCAAAGGTAACTACAAGCACAGCACTCCTCTGCTGCACCCTTCACTCCACCTCTCATTTGGAGGTCTAAAAAAACTCCAAAACCTTGGCCTTTCCTTGAAAGTGACTGTCAAGTGATCTGGGCCTTTGTTTCAAAGTTCAGAGGCAGTGGAAAGTGGCCATTTGTGAAGGGTGATGAAGCAGGGTAGTGGGAGTGTACCCAGACTCCAGTCCCTTACTGTAAGCAGTACAGTACTTATTCCAGAGCTGTCTCCAAGCAGCTCACCCTTTCCAGCTGGAGTAGGAATGATGCTGTGCCAGCTGGCTTGGTGTCCCACCTCTGACATTGATAGGCATCAGGCAACTAAAGAGCTGGCAATAGTTTTGAGGATGGATCCTTCCTTCCCAGGTCTTGTGCTGCTGGAATAAGATGTGAGGGCTGTGGACCCCAGGAATGTAGCCAATACCTCTAAAGATTTGTCCTTGTAAGGTAATTACATTTAATGTTTTCTTTTGCCTTTCTAGTTACATGCATTCCAGTCTGTTTGAATCTTCCTTGGGAGTATGAAGAAGTGGAGAACCCTGAAATGAAATGATTGTGACAGGAACGTAAGCATGTGGGAAGGTGGCAGGGATCTCACTGACAGCAGACTGAAGACGATGGATAGCACGTGTTATATTTGATGTGAGAGGAGCATTTTGTTGCACACGTTCATCTTCTTGGGCCTTAGTCAGTGCCACTAAAACCCAAGGGAGGATGATGCTTTTGTAGACCTACTCTGCTTAGCTTGGTCTTGCCAGCAGTATATTCACAGTGACAGGCTTGTGCTGCTACGGGATTAAGAGCAGGTAGTGTGCCTGTGATCCAGAGGGTTTGGTTGTCAATAAATAAGGAGGTCTGTCAGGAAACGTACACTAGCAAAGAAAAATAAAATCAATGTAGCAAAGGTGGGCTTCTTTTGAGTTGCTGCAAACTTGGTTTTTTTTGGCTGGCACAGTTGTGTCTTTCTGCATGCATGTCTGATGGCTGTAGGTAGACCAACAAAATTCTTCTGTATGTCCTGGTTGGAATCTGTATTTCTCCCTTTCTGAACAGAAGATGCTCCTGGTCTAACCAGAAGAGGCCAGATGTTTATACCTTGCTGGTTTTAGCACAGTCCCTTTAGTGTCAACACAGGAGACTGATGTCCAGCTGTGCAGCACTGTTTAGACATGGTGACACAACAGTGTAAGGGTCTCCACCTGGGGAATTGCTCAGGTGTTGCTCAGTGTTTTGTTTCTACCAATTTTATTAAATCTCTTCACTAAAGCGGATAGAAAACCTGTTAACTTAGTGAATTCCTTTTTGCTTTCCTCATGATATCTGTAAATGTGGAAGCAGGCGCTTCTCACTGTGGTTAGTGGGTGACTATAAGTGCTTTGGCTTTTGATGCAAAAACCAGGCAAGGATGAGTCAAGCAAGCGTTTTCTTTCATTTCTGCTCCTCAGGGGGGGAAAAATGCATTGCTCATCGCTACAGATAATTATCTCAATACTGTTATAAGTGAGATCCAGGAATTCACTGCTGGCTCTCTTACAGTGTGAGTTCCCAGCTCAGGGCCCTATTTCCCTGCTGCATTTGGAGCCAGGGGTTTAACCCATTACAGGAAGGGTAATGCGTATAAAAGACCACCTTTATTTGTTCAAGTGCCATTAAGTTTGGCGGAATCTCAGTCCAAAAAAGGACACATAATGTCTGAACACGTTGCTTTCAAATGGTCAGACAATTGTCTAGCCTAAAAAAAAACAAAGAGGAAGGATGTGTGTGTAAGAAGTTTTAAATCTACTTTTTCATGGTCTGCTTTTCTTTTTCAGGCTGATGTAAGATACTCCTGTCTTGAGTGCTGTCTTGCCTACCCCAAACACATATCAGTAATGATAACCATGATTTTCAGTGTTTTGATCAGCAGTGGTGCAGAGGATGCCTGCTGATCCTGAGCTATCAAGCAGTGCTGTCATGATGGGCCCAAAGGTGTGCAGTGGGGTTTTGTGTCAGGGACCCCAGTTCTGCTCTGATCTGCTTTTTGGCTAAAGCAACTCACATCTCCTGGCTGTGATACAGAAGTACTAATAGCGTATGGGACTTGGTTAAAACTCTTCAGAACTGGGTCATCCTGTAGTTTGAGATAGTGTAAGATAACATTAAGCTGCTTCATGTTTTTTTCTGTAGCTGAAATGATTGTGGTCTCTGTTCCTAAACTTGCGTGCATGGATCCCTGCATAAAGTATATTATAGTGCTACCCTAAGGCCGGGTGTTTGCCTGCATATTTCTTAGGATGACCTGTATTTCTAGGGAAACTAGGGAGCAGGGTGTGCCTAATAACAGCCAGATACTACAAGTTGCATAATGTTGAGGAAAACCTAAGGTAGTTTGGGGCTTTCCCATAATACCAGCACCATGCAGCCAGCTGAACTTAATGCTGAACTTGCAGCATGGTGATGGAAAAGTGTTTCAGGATCTGCAGGTGATCTGTGGATCTTGGAGCTTCTGTTTTCTGAAATCCAGGTCTTAGATTTGTTTTCTCATGTGCTGTGGGTAATACTTCTGATGCTGACTCCTTGAAGCCCAGAGTAAATATTATTAGCAAGTTGGGTCTCACTACGCCCTGTATGTGGCAATCATCTGGATAGGTATCCGCAGTGTTCCTAGAAGGCACTGGATGGAATCCTGAAAATGCTGTAGGAGACACATTAGAATATGCCCAAAACCTGGCTGGTGAAACTTCCTGGCTTGGCTATGCTGACCCACACTGCTGGCTCTGTGAGCAGGTTATGCACCCCGTGGGAAGACATTTAGGTTGCAGCTTCACCTGGCTTTCCCTGTGAACAAAAACCATGGGCATCGCTGTGGCACAAAGCCAGGGGGATTTGGATTAATCTTGTTTTAATTCTGTAGTAATCTTGACTTCCTATTTTTCTTAAAGCCATAATCCTGGGCTCCGTCCAAAGGCCATTAAAAGTCCGTGGAGACATCCCGCTTGCTTCCAGTGAGCACTGGGACAGGCTGCCTGGAGGGTGCCTTTGGTTTTGGTGGCTCAACCAGCTTGAGGTGCAGGTGACCTTTGCTCTGTGCAGCTTCTGGAGCCCTGTGGGCAGGGATGGTAGTGTCTTCCCTGGGCTGAAGGCACACACTTACACTGAAAGGTTTGATCGCCTTGAAGCAGCTCTTGCTGTCGCTTATCTCTGAACCTGCACTAGGCAGCACGTCCACCCATGGAGCTGCCAGCAGCTGCTTCAGCCGGCCACGGTCACTGTCCATGTTGCATAAGGAGAAAAGCATCGTAGTGATTATATAAAAGAGATTATGTAACTCGGTAATTTGGTAATCGCCTCTCTGGTGAACGCTAAGAATAGCTTGTGAATATGCATTTATTTCTGTGATAGCCATCCACAGTAATGGAAAAAGTGGGTGCTGGGCCGTGGCACAGGGTGAAATAATTGTGCCTGCTGTGCGTGTTTGCAGAGACTCTGCAGCTCCGTCGCTCCTGTGCTGCTCTGGTGATCCACATCAGCCCCTGTTCCCCCTGCCCCACAGTGTGGTGTGACTTGCTCCACAAGTGTGGTGAAGGTATCCAACTGCTCTTTGATAAGCCACCTGCCTGTGGCATCCTTATGAGGACATGCAACGCACAGGCAGAGCAGATGATGGAGGAGGGAACACATGTTGCTTCTCCACGAGTTGGGGCCATTTTTGCTTTCTCTCGCTTCCCAGAGTATCTGTTTCTCATGCTGAAGTTGCCAGTACGTCTTCCCCCCCACCCCACCCCGACAAGTGTCTGGGAGGTGCTGGACAATTTCCATGGCTGGACAGTTTCCAGAATCCTGATGGAGGAGCAAGGAGGCTCATGGGCTGCTTTGAGACAACTGAGAAGACCATGTGTGCTTCAGCCCCACTCACATCTCTGTTCGTGGGTTTATTCCTCGCTTACAGAAGGGAAGGTGACTCACGAAAAAATCGGATGCTGCCAAAGCTAGTGAGAGCTCTGTAATACTAATTGGAGTCAAGGGAGAAACTGTGGAGGAGATGGGTGCCATTCCTTGTAGTCCCTTAGCCCTGGGAAGGCTGTGCAGGGGTGAGCTTGGGATAGCTTGGGAGAAGGCAGGAAGCTGGATGAAAGGCTGTGGCAGAGAGAGGAAGCAAGCGAAAGAAACTCTCTTGAGTGCCAGTGGTTCATTTGGGAACATCAGTCCTGGCTCTGAAAATGTTTCAGCTCAGCTTCTGGAGTCTGGGTGGCTGATGGTTTTTTGTTATGGGTTTGGGTTTTTAAAAATTTTTCTGCTGCGTGGTTTTCATTTACCCTCCCATTCACAGTCCTGAAGGTACAGTTTGCCACCTTTTTTGTTGCTACAATGTCTCTACGTTGAATTCAATGTTCTCTACCTTGAACTGCTTTTTCAGCTCCTCATCTCTTGCTGCCTGAAGCTCAAGCTGTTTAACTTCTTATCTTCAAGCTGCGACATAATCCTCTCTTTCACCTAAGGCTCTGACCTGGTTTCCTCCTCCTCCTCCCAGCCTTGCTCTGGACTGTTGTTCAACCTTTCTTGGCTTAGGATGGCTTTCTTGTCTCTTTTCTGCGTTATTGATTTCATGACTTGCAATAGTTTCCACTTCCTTGGCTGCTGGGTCCCTGTTCTCTTTTTAAAATGTTTTTTTTTCTGTACTTTCCTCTTTTATTTCTTTTCTAGGCTTTCTTCAGTTCCATCTATGATTCAGCCCTGGCACAACCACTTCCCACATGGGTTTTGCCTCTCCCATAATCTCTTTGCTTTTCCCTTCTTGCAGAAGGAAAGGCTGTACCATCTTCCCTTAAAAGTGCCTAATAAATCCATTTCCCTTGTATTGCATCTAGGTGTTGGATACAGATTAAAAAAATATAATTTAAAATCCTTTTTCCTTGGAAGAAATAAAGATTTCCATCCTGTCCCTTTTGCCTGGATATCTGTTGCCTAGCATTCTTTTTCTCCTTTTTGTATGTTAGACTAGAGATTTGAGAATTCAGCTTGCAGCTTCACCCAAGAATTCTCTCTGCAGAATGGGTGCCTCCTTGTTACAGTTCGCTGCCTTGTGTACAGACCCTTTCTCCTTTGTATTTATGCCCCCTCCTTTTAGTAGGGTATCAACCCTGGAATATGCTGCTGTTGCTGTCAGGGCAAGGAGTGTTAGCGGAATGCTTTTAATAAACATATGGTTGTTGCATAATGTAGCTGGAAAGTAGGCAGAGGAGACTGCCTGCGCAGCACTCTGTGAACTGTAGAGGACAAGGGCAGGCACAGACCACGGATAATATGAAATTATTTTGATGCCGTGTAAATTCTCAGCTGCCTAATGGACTTAATTTTTCAGTCTCAAATTACACATCTTGAAAAAGATGTGAGTAAAGTTGACAGTTTTTATGCAAAAGCATGTAAGGATGTGTTAGAGCTGTTCTGGGAGCTTCTGTGACGTGAAAACTGTTTAATTTGCAACTGTACAGATACATTAAGAATAATCCTATCTGGACTGATAGGCAAGTGTGAAGTAGTGAAAAGAGAAGGAAGCCAAAATTCATGTACTATGTTAATTTTTTAAAACCAGTGAAACTGAAATGGTATTTCATTTGCATCAATTTTAATGAGAGGTATGTATGTAAACCGCTGCCTAGGATCAAAGAAAAACATGAATTCTTAGTTCAAGGTGTGTAAGTATGGTATTAAAAGGTATGAAGGCAATTTTTACATTTGGTGCAGAGACACTGGATACGAAAAAGGCTGCTTGCAAGAATTTTTCTTGCCACTTTGTAATCCTGTGTGAAATTTCTCTTTCTCACAGAAGCTATCAGTAGAGTTTGTAAACTACGGACACCTGAGAATTGTTTTTAATACAAGTAGAGAAAATATTTTCAATACTGTTCAACCAATCACCCAGAGGGGTGGTTAGGAAATCGACCAATTAAACTATGAGAAAATTATCCTATAAAAGAGCTGTTAATTAATTAAATAAATCAGTCTCACTGCATAATTCCTGCCATAATTCCTCTCTCTCTGCTCAGCTCTGGGAATCGGCGATAAGCAACAAGAAGACACCATACAAAATCTTGCTTTACTTTTGTCTGCCTTGCCAATGTCACATGCAGCATATATAATCTGATTGACTTTAGTAGGAGTGTTACCTCCCTTGTTCTGAAACCTCCAGATGCAGGCTTTGACCACATGGGTTGCTAGTCTGTGGCAGAAACCCTGGGGCTCGGCTGGACCATAGCAGTTGTATTGGATGCGACGGCAGAACTCTCACAGGTGGGAAGGAGCATAATGGGCTCCATGTTTTGGAGTTTGAACTCCAATCCTAATTGGTCATCTGTTCCCTTCGAAGAAAAGAGACTGTAGAGATATTAAATTTCTTATGAAAGTTCAAGTTCAGTTAAACAGATTCAGTTAAAGAGATTTCCAAAAGCAAGTCCAAGGGAGGAAAAAAAATGAGCAGTGTCTGCAAATATCCCGCTGTCTGGAAGTGCCTGATGGAGCCAAATTAATAACTTTAAGAAGTTCGCTTTTGAAATGTTCCTGCAGCAAGCTTTTAAAAAAGATCTAGAGAGGCTTGAAAGCAGGAACCCTTTGTAAAATATCTTCCCTTCAAGCAAGAACATTGAGACATGATGTGAAGCAAGGTTAGGAAGGGACAATTACTGCTGGGTTTCCTGATACTGCCTAGAGAAAGCTTGGCAGCCTTTTTCACTGTGGCAGGGATGGCGCTTGTAATCTCACTGTCAGTATTTGCAAGTGTTACTCTAGCCCTGCTGGTGACTCCCTGGACATCTCCCGAAGGTGACTGCCTCACTTGTGAGGGTTGTAAACACCCGGGTGTTGAGGAAGGACTGAGGTCTAACTCTGAAGCCATCTGCAGGAATAAATAACTCTTCCAAGGGGATTGATTTTATGTCTGTGCAGGCTTGCCAGATGTGTCTGGACCTGACCCTCCCTCAGAGTGGCAGGTGTTTGTGCAGGCAGTCGTGTGTGGTGCAGGCATGTGCCTGTGGTGCCAGCATGATGGTGACAGCTGGCAGGGCTGGCATCCTGCCGCTGGGCCAAGTACAGCTTCTGCCTGCCAGCTCTGCCTGCACCGGCAGGGACAGGGGTGCTCACACTCGGATGCCTGTTCCTAGAGCATGGGCTGAAGGTGGCAAAACTACATCATGTGCCTGACTTCAATACCTGGCTCTTCAACTGCTGAAAAAAATCACCGTTCTTTTCTCTTTCAGTGCTTTATGTTGTTCTGGAGAAGAAATTATTTCTTAATGATGTCCTAGACTTTGATATATATGCTGTATTCATGTTAACAGCTTCTCCAACTATCCATCTTCCAAATTAGATTAAAACTATTTATACATTTATGGTATTTCTCATTGCTTTATTCAAACACAAGTAATCAAATAAAGAACAATTCATGCTGTTATGCTTCAGAAGTCCTTGCCAGTACTTAGATTTTTATGGGAAACTAGAATTTTGCAGTTGATTTTAATGACAAAAAATATGCTTGTCTGGCGTCTCTCACAGAAGGATTTCATAGTACTTAAGCAATATTAAATACATCATGGTATGTTCCAGTCACATCCAGTCCAGATGCATAGCCTTGTACAGATGGGTAAGTGGGCAGAAAGTATTAAAAGTGTAATGCATGGTGTTTGTAGCAGAATTAGAAACTTAAGATTTCTGATTCCCAGTTTCCTACTTCAGTATAAAGGAACTGCTTTGACTTCACTATAAACACTTTACAACAAGCCATTCTCTTTCATGAAATTACAAACATGGGCATTTTTTTGGAAGTTCAAAGCAGGCATCTTGTCAGTGGAATGACTCTCTGCAGGTATAAGTGGTCTGGAGGACAATTTCTTGGATTGGACTCTTCTCCATGTGAAATTATCAAATTATAACCATAATGTTTGTTCAGTGTGTCCTGTTAATAGTGAATCTGAGATCGATAGATGCATCCAGATTCTTACCCTTAGTCTTTTGATTTATGCATTTGCACATTTACTACTCAAATGTGCTTGTATTGGGATTGCATACTAGACTTAATGACTTTCTGATGATCTAATTAACCTCAGCCTGGTAGTGATGCCAATATTTATTTGTGTAGAATATGAATTAATGAAAGTTGCACCTGCATCTCATCTCTTTAGATAGCTGACTAAATCTCTTTAACTTATTATTGTCTTCCTAGTGCTGCACTCTGAAATACCACAGGAACTAAGGCTTGTGTAAGGTTCTTTGTTTTTCCCCTTTTTGTTTTTTTCTTTTAATCATTCATTGTATATGCAGTCCTAAGACAGTCTAAAATTTTGCAAAATTAGGTAAATGCCACTGAGTAGATTAGGTCAAAATAGAAATAACAGCACATCAAAACAGTTTCAAACTTTCAAAGGGTGTTTTTGTTTAAGCACTTCCAAAAGCTAGGGAATTGAAAGTCCACGTTTACAATGTGTGGTGAGAGTGGAATTTTTCCGAAAATCTTGGCATTTGCCCAGGGTGTGGGAGGCCAGTTTTGTCTCCTTTGTGTCCTCTGGATGCCTCCTGAGAGTCCTGCCCTAGATGGGGTATACCAGAATCGATTTATGTCAATTGTTGACATTATCCGTCTTTTCCACTTATAAAGTACAGAGGAAATATGGCTAAGCTAGGTGGAAAGCTACACCATGGCTCAGTGGTTTAGATGCTCTTTGAAGAGAGAGACCTGTATTTGCAGTGTTTATTCCAATTTTACCCCTTCAGAGACTGAACATAGAAACTGAAAAACAAAAGAGGATGAGACTTCAGGTCTGTTGGTTGGCCTTGTCTTGGGAAGTGGTTACGTGAGGAATTTGACGAATCTGTTTGTGTGTTTTGGAGGAAGAGATAATTCTGTCCTTGCTGCTTTTTTACACAATGTCCAAAAATTTTGCTACTATCTTCTGAAAGAGATAGGATGCTGGTGAAAATAGGTCTTTGCACCTATATTTGTGCACTTCATGCAAATGCAAAGAATGCATAAATGTATGCATAACGTTGAACACTGCCAGCACAAAAGTTTGAGATTCTGCCTCCTCCAATTGCCTGAAGTTAAATTTTGTTCACTTCCAGGAGAGCGAGAGAGTCTCGAGTCCTTCTGGATGGGAGATATGAATGCAGACTTGCCATGTCCTGGCGGAGCACATTAGCTGGGTTGGGTGGATCTTGACTGCAATTGCTACTGCTCTCTTCCCCTTATACCTCTCTGCTCTGCAGATGTGTCCTTTCAGACACCTAGCAGATGCAGAAGACCCCAAAGGAACATTTTTGGGTTTTTTTAGGCATGCAGGAAGCATGGTTTCCGGATCTGAAAAATGCAATTATGGGCCTAACTCCCTAAGATGAGTGGCTTTCTCAGAAGATTTCTCTTAAAGTTTCCTATCACGCTGGCACTATCTGGAGTTCACCTGCTGCTGCATATTTAATTCATAGGATGATGTGAAATATTTATATTTAATAAATAGCTCATAAAAATCCGTCTTCCCTCCTTTTTATATTGAGAGCATCTCATAGCAGTGTCCTGAATGTTGCACATCCAGGCAAGGACTGTGGCAATACTGGAGAGATACATTTCAAATAATCACCATTCCTCTCCAATAACTAGGGAGATGGGAAGGTGGTACAATGGAGGCTGCAGAGAGGGCAATGCCTAGTATACCTTTTCCAACCTTACAGACTGTTGTAAAACAGATCCATGTAACATTTAGGCTGAGAGTGTTGGTGGTATCTTTCCTAAGCACCAGATGTTTTTGCAGGGCTGTTGTATTCCTTACATTGCTGTGCCAGTTCATGGTACCTTCCGTAGCTCCATCCTGTCTGACAGGGACTAGGTTAGGGAATTAATGCTGAGGCTGGTTTGGTGCTGTCCTTTTCCTTTAATGAACATCTTAAAGCAATCTTAGATACTTATTTCAAATTTTATCTATATGAACTGATGAAATGTCCATGGAACTGGATGTTTGCTGCATTAAGTGGCGAGTTTATACATTCCTGTCTAAGTCTCTCTTATGTCTGCTGCTCTGATTGGCTTCGTTTGGGGTTTTTGCCTGAATATTTTTAAATAATCCAGTGATTTACATTTTTTCTGTACTAGTCCAGTTTTTCAATTTTATGTTTCTGTGGCTGGTGGCAGGACTGGTAAAGCAGGATTGATTTAACACTTGCCACCTCTGTTGGTAAGAGAGACCATCCAAGTGCTCTATGCCATGAAACTAAAATGAAAGAGATAAAGAGTTTTCAAATAAAAGCATGCCTGTCAGCAGCATCAATCCTACAGTTCCTTGTACCAACGTGTAGAATTTCCACTCTGGGTTTCTTGTTGCACACTGTGGATTTAAGCTTGGAGGAAGCCCTGCATCTTGAGCCTGTGATCACAATTTTATGTGCATAAATAGTGCTGGATTTTACAATGTCCCCCAAGAATTCTCTGTTCTACTATTGGGCAGTCTTGGAACCAGCTGCCTACGTGTGTGCCTTGCAAATAAGCCTCAAACCTGACCTGGAGGGAATACATCCGTGGGTGGATACACAGCCCAAGCTGCCCAACTCCTCAGAGCTCTGCCTCTCAGATGAGGCTGTTGGCAAAGTTGATAATGAATCCTGGTGATGGGGATGACTTTTTGTTTGGTGCAGAGGAACCCAGTTTTAACTGTTGTTGGAAAAAAAAGGTTACTTCTTTAGCGCTTGTCTTACATTAGAAATAATCAGTTTCCTCATTCATGTCTTCATATATTTGAAGATATTTTTCCATCCAGTGTTTTTGTGTGATCTACTATACTCTGTAGGAAGCAACATAAAAGTATGGCCCCATGGCTAAAGTGTCACTTAGGAAAGTGGGGTTCTGCTGTTGGCTCTGCTGTCAGGCATGGGCGCATTTCTTTGTGATTTTTGTCCCATATTATTTTAGTTTAAGAAATTATAGCTTCTATTCATAGCTAGTCTTGGAAGCCGTGGATGAAAGCCATGGATTAAAAGCCATAGGAAATAGAGACAGGTTTCAATAGATTGAATTGAGCAGATTCTACCATTAACAGAGATGAGGAAGAGGGATCTCTGATATCCTTTTACTGAGTACTAAGGAGGAAGACCAAGTACCACAGAATTATCTCTTGCCATGTAACATGTTGGTTCTCACATCAAATAATGCTCCCTCTGACTATGGGCTGGGAGTCCTCTTTCAGTCTGCACTGTTTCCTAGTAAAGAGAGTTTTTTTTAGCTAATGAACTTAAAGGCCTTTAATAAGACCTTGTTTTTAAAAAAGTAAAAAGATCTGGATATCAGTTTCATTCCCTCTATTGAGAAAGATTAACTTCTGGGATTCTCTTTTTCCCCTTTGTTTAATGGCCTCTTGATCACATCTACTTTCCTCTTGGCCTGAAAACCCTTAGGCAGTGCTTGACTTTTGATACAGTTGACATTGTACCTTAAGGAACCACAGGCATTGCCATCTCATAGTGTTAATCTCTCCTCCATCATCTGCCACAGCAGGGCTATCCTGTTCCTCGTCCATCTTGATTCTGGATACATAATTTTGCAAGAAATAAGTAAGCTCTATTTAAATCCATGCAGCTTTGGTCTGAGATTTGTCTTCAAATGAATTGTAACTCCAAGCAAAGTTCACTCACAGTGTCTAGAAATTGTGGATTCACCATGGTTTTCCAGATGCTTGCCTAAGTTTGTCAGAAAATGTTATAAATGAGAAGTATCTTCCAGAGGTTTTTATTTGTCTGAAAGCCACAAAAAGTATTTTGGGTTTCATGTCATGGTTCCACCCTAGCTGGCAACTAAACACCACACAGGTGCTCGCGCACCCTCTCCTGGTGGGATGGGGAAGAGAATCAGAAGGGTAAAAGCTAGTAAACTCAGGGGTTGAGATAAAGACAGCTTCACTGGGAAAGCAAAGCAAGGAATTCACTGCTTCCCCTGGACAGGCAGGTGTTTAACCATCCCCAGGCTCCATCACACATAGCAGTTANCACCCTAGCTGGCAACTAAACACCACACAGGTGCTCGCGCACCCTCTCCTGGTGGGATGGGGAAGAGAATCAGAAGGGTAAAAGCTAGTAAACTCAGGGGTTGAGATAAAGACAGCTTCACTGGGAAAGCAAAGCAAGGAATTCACTGCTTCCCCTGGACAGGCAGGTGTTTAACCATCCCCAGGCTCCATCACACATAGCAGTTACTTGGGCAGATAAATGCTGTCACTCTGAATATCTTCGCTTTCTCCTTCCCACAACTGGTATTCTGAGCATGACACCACATAGTATGGAATATGCGTTTGGTCACTTGAAGACAGCTGTCCTGGCTGTGTCCCCTCCCAGCTTCTTGTGCACCCCGGGTGTCCTCCCTGGTGAGGCAGTGTGAGACACAGAAAAGACCTTGGCTCTGAGCAAGCCCAGCTCAGCAATAACTAAAGTATCCCTGTGTTACCAACAGTGTTTTCAGCCTGAAAACCAGATACTCTGAATCAAATTAACACTACCCCAGCCAAAACCAGTGCATTCTGTACCGCTGAGTCCATCCCATTCACATCACGCTCAGGTCCCACGCTATCCAGTACATCCTCGTTAACCCCCACCACCCTTCACCCACATCCTTTGGTATAACATGTAGATATCATTCCCTTAGTCAGTGAACAGTAGGTTCATTTAGTCCATGACTTAGGGGTTCCATGTCTTATAGGGAGCACTCAGGACGGGAGAGATAGCGTGGAGTTACTTGAGTGGAATTCCTGGGCACCACAACCAGCTCAGGTCAGGTCACTGCTGCACTGCACTGCTTCTTGTAAGGCTTGTCCTCTCTTGGTTCAGGTGGTTTCTGCTGTAGCAATTCCCCTAACATGCAACTCAAATTCTGGGTTATAGCAATTTAAGGATATTTCCATTACAGTCTCCACCCCTTGTCCCTTTGGACCAGACCTTAGGGTTTAATAATGCAATGAACTTGTCCCTGCTTCAGCTTGGATTTATCCACAGACTTCAGTTCTTTAGGGTTGCACTTGCTCCAAGTGGAGCCTTATCTATGAGCCACAGTTTCTTCAGGGATATACCTGCTGTGGCATGGACTTATCCACAGGCAGAGGTGCTCTGAGATGCACCAATGCGGCCTTTTATCCATTGGCCACAATCCCTTTGGAGGTACACCTGCTGCAGCACAGACATAAACACGGCCACAGTACCTGCTCTGGCATG
>VYZQ01037880.1:6164-18569 GCA_013400655.1 Mystacornis crossleyi
AGTAAAACACAAGTACTCACGAGATTTCTGAGTCTTCGCTGTTTCTCTTAGGCTGTCTTCAGGGATCCAGGGATCGTTGAATTGTCCGCATATCTCCACCATTATGTTGCAGTGGGGTGGCTGCAACCTTTCCCTGGGAGACAGCCTTGGCCCGCGGAAGAATCAAGGAGACGATATTTGATAGATGTTTTCAGATTTTATTCCCCCTGGCCGCACATGGCCGGAGCCCAGCAGGGACTCCGACAGCGACTGCCCCCAGAACAGGTCTGGAACAAACCCCCCCGGAGTCCCGTGGACACCCGCTAATTACAGGATTCCCGCGGGCTACATTCAAACTGACCAATAGGGGACAGGATTTGGGGTACACATGACCAAGGGGAACAGGGAGCGAGAAACCCTGTGCCCCACACATCCACTCATGCCCACCTCCCCCACGGGGAGCACCTCTTCACAGAACTTCATCCTGGAATGTCACAGAGGAAGCAGTGTGGTCATGAATAAAGAGTTGGAAATAAATGTACATTTTCTCTAAATGCTACTGAATGACTATAGGGAGATTAAGTGTGAGGGTCAGATTTTTTCATAATTTCAAAGTTTTTGCAAGGTTATCTCATTTACCTCATTTCTTCCTTAATGAATACAAACAATAAGGTACACTAGGATCCTGAAGCCAAGTGTTCTTATTGATATTGATTTTAATGCAGGTATTCAGATTACAAGTGACACAGTGAACGAATCAGCCTTGTTGTGTGTATTTTTCCCATCATGTAAGCTTCAATACAATTAGACAAATGCAGCAGCAATTTCTCTATTAAAATTAATTTTGTTTTTTACTNCACATTGCCCAATGAGACTTAGTTCCTTTTGTCCTCTATAAACACAATGGCAAAATCCCAGTCTTGAAGATAATGGCATTTTTTCTTCATCAAGGAAAGAAGAGGCTCCTACTTCTGGTGATAAAGAAGACAGTGTATTCTCGTGTCAACAGAAGCCTGTCAATATTTGAAAAATGTTCTTAGCTATCACACCTCTTGGTCTCTGCTAAAATATGAGAGGTACATTCTCTGCTTGGTTTACCATCACAGATTTACCCTAATTTCTCCTACGTAGAAAAAAAAATCTCAACGTTATTGTTTCTTTCTCTTCAATATTAAAATCATAAAAATATCCAAGACCTAAAAATAATCCAGGTAAATGTGAAATCCTGTCCAATTAAAAAATTTCTGTCTTGTGCTGCTACAAAATCATTATCAGTAAGGCAGCAGCCATGGTTTAGGCACTCAGGCTGAAAGAGTTATTGTCTTTTTACTGACCAACATTTACAGACACATAAGTGCAGATTTATTTATGTTGGTATAAGCCCATTCATTCTTATTCAGCTGCAGAATACAGGGAAACAAAAGCCTTGATTCCAAATTCCAGTTCCTGAAGCAGCGTTGCATAGGAACTACAGATGTTTTAATTAAACCCACAGGTTTCACAGATTTTCCTTCAGAGATGACTTGCATGAGTGAATTATGCAGAATGTGCCACCATTGAAGTGTAAAAAATATCAGGTGGAACATCTTTATCCCCTGCTTCCTGGTTTGATGCATCCTTTTATAACTTAAAGAGCACTTATTTTCCACATAAACCAGCAGCCAGTTTTAGGTAAGTGTGTTTTTCCTGTGTGACATTAGAAAGCACTGCCTGTCGCAATGCAACAGCAGACATCAGGTAGGAGAGTCCTTCTGCTGTTGTTTGTGTGCATGTTCTGTGGCTGGAGGCTAGGTGATTTCCAGGTGCAATCTTCATTTTTGGAATTGGGCGTTTCAACAATAAAGCTAACACAAGGTTCATATTTCCAGCCAAATCTTTGTTTCAGATGTGCCTTGGCAACATTCTTCTTATAGATTTATAAAAGCTATAACCTTTTGATTTGTGTAACAGAAGTCGTAAGTCCCAGAGCCAGTAATGTCATAATGGAAGTGGCTTCAGACAGTTCTGCCCAAGGAGATCGGACTTTTAGGATTTGATTTTGCCATTTCCCGTTTGAACAGTCATAATATTTTGCAAGAAAGCATTGATCAGGAAGCCAAACCATTTTCTTCCAGGACTGGAACAATAATAGAGCATTGTTTGTTGCCCACTGAAGTTCTAGATCTACAGACTAACAGTAAACTTCAGAAAATGGTCACAACATTTTACTACACCTCAAAATATCATTGTACATTTGAAGTCTGCAGCCAACAGGCTTCACTGCTGACAGTACACAGCTGGTGTTTAAAGCTTTGCAGAGATTACAGTATCTGCAGTAAATACATCAGAGGTTTTAAGATACTAATTGGATCCTCTGTAATTTGGAAATTCCTATGTGACTGGGAATATGCAATCAGTCATGCTCAGCCTTCTCTGCTGTTAGCACCCAGCAGGAATATTTATGACAGTAGCTAGAAGTAAAATCATGAAGGGCATGCCATGGTCCTATCCCTGGATGATATATGTGTATACATATTGGGCAATGTAATACAACAGTGTATTTATTACCTCCTATGGCTTTGCATAGGCTCTGTCACTTGGAAAGATAATAAAAACTGATGTGTGCTTTTAAATATGGCCTCTGACAAGTTTTAAGTCACATAAAAATGGGGCAATTAGGCAACTAGATTTACATAATGCTCAGAACATATGCTAAGGTGATTTAAGCACAGATTCTCAATTAAATTTTAAGAATTCATTTCCCTTTTTTTTTTGTAATTTGAATATTCGATATATTTTTATTTGTGTTGGATCAGAAGCCTTACCTACTAAAAAGTGGGTGCTGTCTTGATCATAGTTTTTAATCTAAAGCCTGCTGCCAGTAGTTCTAGCTTGCATTAATTAGGTTTGCTGTCTTCCACTGATCCTAGAGAAGTGAAGATCATTATTCAACTTACAGACAAGCCTACTGTTTTTTACAGGCCTATTTTTCCCTAAACTAGGAAGCTTGGTTCTTGTAACACAATCGGGTTTGGAATCAAGCCTATAGAAACACAGAAGGATTTTTCTTGCTTTTGAGAGTTCACTTCAGGCCAGGTTCTTGAACTGCCAGAAAAGAAAGGATGCTTATCCTGTAAGTTTTTTTGCAATGAATTCTGTTCAGTCCTTCAGACAGTATAAAGAAGCATGAGGGAGAGAACAGTAAAAGCAATAGAGAAAATATGGCCTATAGCTAGAATTTGACTCTCCTAATCAAAGATACTTATCCGTCTAGGAATACAATTGCTGCGAGCTCTTTGTACAATCAAAGATCTACAAGTATTCTTACATTATCTTGATTATCGTCTGAAGATTTCTCGCTCTTTCTCTAGAGACAAGAGTTCAAGTTGAACTCTCTCACCTGTAGAACACACCTAAAGATGGGTCTGGATGTATTACATCTAAGAAATATATACCATCTTGGGAGGATGATTACTAGACAGAAAGACTGGCAGTAGCACGTCGTGCCTGAGAAGTGAAAACTGTATTTTCCAAGGAGGTGGAATGGAATATTGGGGTAGGAATGTAAATTTGGGATCAAAAATTAGGAAAGAAAGAAGCTAAAATATATCAACTCTGAACAAATGATGGGAACTGCAGCCACAGTACATTAATTACGTTAAACCAAAAATTCTAATTCTGACCTGCAACAATCAGTTAGATACCCTGCCAAAGCACGTGTCCTGTACCACTTCCCACTCTACATGAAAGACAACACCCAGCTGCTGCTCTTAATACTTCATTAGTTAAAGTAGCAGCTGTCAGCCTGAAAAGGTTTCAGCCCTGCTGATTGTAGTTGTTAACATGATTCTGTTTCAAATGACTCAGTTCAGTTTTGCATGTTTGTTTGTTTAGACTGGAAATTACACATCTGAAAGCTGGCATTAAAACAACAAGATTAAGATTGAAAACCGCAGCTCTCTGGGAGATTAATGCCAGAATTGCACAGAAGTTTCCTGATGAGCAATTCACTGGGATGGCAGTCCAGCTGGGCACATGCAAGAGCAAAACTGCAGGTTCCTGGTGAAGATTCAGGTGCCTGTTGCCTAAACGTTAGAAGGTTCCCCAGCGACTGGACAGGGGTTTTGTCAACCCCTTCCTAGAGTCAGCAGTCTAATTTAGGTTCTCCTGTCCATCTGTATAGCCAGGTGTCTGATTCTTCAAACAGGTGCTTTTAAAGTGTGATGAAGGATAAGCATAAGGATATATGCATTTTCCAGTTATCTACCAAGGGTAGATGTGTTAATAAGCAACCTAATATATGCATACTAGAATTGTTTCTGTGCTTTGCCTCCCTATGGGATCACTTGAAAACCAGTGAAAAACAGCTAAAATTAGGAGTCAGAGATTTACCTTCTGATCTAAAACAAGAGATGCATACATTTATGAACTGGCAAAGACAACAACCAGAACCTTGTGCACACAGAATATTCCCTTTCATCTTTATTTTAAGTGCAGTTGTGTAACAGTTGCATTTATAGGACAAGGTGGTATTAGAGTCCATGCCACAAGCTGTACAAGCCAGCAATTGTTCCAACAGAATTGTGGAAAAAACTTCTGAGAAAAAGGGATTGTGACAGTAAATATCAAGTAACCTTTTCTTTTTCCCCTACAGTATCTCATGTATATATGCCAGATACTACAATCTGTCCTAAGTGCAAATTCAGGAATGTCACGCCAACTACTGCTGTTGGCTGGGTACCTTTAAACTTCATATCTTGCTACTTTTTAGGATTTGTAAGTGATTAACCTATAAATCCTAATGACCTATAGTTCATTTTCTACCAAAATAAAGTGGAAAAATCACAGTGATTTTTCATGAGAGACCATTCTTTCAAGTTCTGCTGGAGACCAGTTTCATTGAATTAGATTGTTTCTGTAGCTGCTAATTTAAGATCTATACAAGTAGACAACCTCCTAACTTTGCATTGTAAAGAAATATGTAAGTCCCATTAGAAATGGTTCAACTTTTCTATGAATTCAAAATCCTTTCCATAAATGATTTAACAAATATTTAATACCGTTTCTCAAATTGCAACTATAGATGAATGTATCATTTATATGTGTGTGTATGTGAGAGAAGAAGAAAAGCAGCTAAATAACTTTTCAAGTAAAATTTGGAGCATTTATTTTTCAATATTTACGCAGAGTCTTTAGTAAAATATGCTACTGTTGGAAAACAATGGCTGTAGAAAGAACACTGGCAAGCTTGCAGATGGACTTGACAAATACTTTTTAGGCTGATAGATGTGCGGGGGGAACTCTCAAAACTGCTATTCAAATTCAATTCATTAAGTTTAATGGAAGAAACCCCAGCCAAGGTACGAGCTTCTAGTTCATCATGCATACAAAACCCCAATTATGTTCCCACTTTCTCTTGTGCTAGCAGCTTTCTTCAGAAATAAGTAAGCAGAAGACATAGCTGAAATCATAGGCTTCTTTTTACATAGCAGCAATTTTTAATATAGTGTATATTTAATTCAAAATATTTGTTTAAAAATTTTTTTGAAAAGAAACAAAAATTTGTCAGGTGCAAATTTTTTTTAGCATTAGACAGAAATAAAGAGAAAAAAATTGCAGATAATTATTTGTTAACGAAAGTGATCCTCTGAAAATCTTATTTTTGACATCACAGTTAATAGTAGCTATTTACTTCTAGTTAGTATCCAATAATAAAGAAATAGCACAAGAAATGCTGCAGTAATTATGCTTTATGCTTAACAAGGTAATGATTCTCACAACCCCACACATGTTGAGGGATAATTTACTCTGTATACTGTCCTAGTAATATGAACAAGTTATTTTACAGATCAGTGTACGACTCAAAGTGAGGGAAATTCTTGAGTGATTCCCTAAATAGAAAAAGTCACTATAAATAATAGACGCTGTAACAGATTTTTCATCTTACAAATAAAGAGTTTGGCTGTTTAGAGCAAAAAATGCATTATTCTTATCAGAATTCACTTACTGATAGGAATGCACAAATTCTTGTACAGTTATTAGAAAAAAAAGCATTTATAGTTGCATGTATGATCACTACATGATTACTTTGGAAGTTCTGTCTTCTAGGGTTTGGGGTTTGGGGTTTTTTCTTCTTTATGACAATTTCCCTTAAGCACACTTTAATTAGTGATTTTTGATCTTGACTAGTCCCTGTTGAAAGTAGGACAAATGCAGACTTTCTTCTCTGGCTTGCTGTGTCTGCAGTTTGGGGCAGGGAAGCAGAGATCTTTCTGAAAGACAGCGGAGTACCCATTCTCATATTTGAAAAATGTTTTTTGTTTACCATCACCATTTTGTTAATGACTGTGGAGAGCGGCTCTTCAGGTATTCTCAAGACTGACATCCATCCTCAACACAATATGAGTGGAAATCTCTCCTCTTCTATCAGGACTTGTATTAATATTTTAATTTTGCCTACTGCACAGAGGCATTCATTTATTTATTGAAAATTTAACAAGAGCACACAATTCCCCTGCACTAAAGACTGGTTGCATCTTAAACTAAAAGTATAACTTAATATTTTTTCAAGTCCTCATTGCTGAGAATAAATTTCATAACTAAGGGAAAGCAGACAGATTTTGGTTCAGACCTTACAGAAAAAATTGTTGCTTTTCTGCTCTGAGGTTTTCCCAGGAAAGCAAGTTCTAGATGAAGGATTTATCAATTTCTCTTCAGTTGGTTATCAGTTAAGTATGAAATTGAATTGTATGTTTTGACATGATACCAAAAATAAGGTAAATGTCAGCACTTGTAATACTTCTTGAAATTATATATGTAATCATATTGGGCTTTACAGTTACATAATATATAATTGTATTGGTCAGTACAATTACATCAACTTGTAAAAAAGGTTGCATGCTTTAGGAAAATTAATTAAGACTGCATATTTGCCTTTCTAGAGTCATAGCACTCCTGCCATGATTATATATCTAGCTGTCATCGAGTCACACTTGCAGAGATGTCCTTTGCTTTGTGGAGAGATAAACTGCATGATCTAATAGGTCATTTTCTATTCCTAACTTCTATGGCTCAATAAACAATAAATAATATTACTGTATATGTGTAATGTCTTTTTCCAGCAATAAAATATTGCCCACAAGACACAAACATCACTGAGATTGTGATATAATGCCTCAAATGACCAGAAATGATCAATAGATCAAACACAGTATAATTTTTCTATACTGTGGGCCATATTTAACATTGCTGCTTCCCAACAAATCAATTTGGTTTACCTTACAAATTAAAAAAAACAAAAACAAAAACAAAAACAAAAACAAAAACAAAAACCACCACGGAAACATGAGAGTTATAAGTCCTACAGAGAGAATCATTTAAACTAAGACTCTGTGTTTTCTGTTTTCATTCAGAAAGCACATTACTGATAAGCATCTCCGTTAGACTCCAAAGAAATAATTTGGTCCTAGCACACTTACAGTGTTAAGGGCAGAATGCATATTCAGAGCTCCCCAGAACACACCTAACATTTTATCTCACATGTTCCACAGTTGCAGTCTGAATTTGGATAGGTGCCTAGAGAAACTAAATATTTTCCCCAGTGATGATAAGCAGAAGATAAAAATTACATATTTGAGAACAGCAGAGTACCCAATTAGATGGCTACATTGGTCAGATATGTCTTTATGAGGAAGCTAGGTTTTGGTTTTCACATGCCTTACTTAGATCTGTCCCCTCAGATAAATCAGAAATGAAATACATGGAGTGCTTTTCTATTTAGAGAACAATAAAAAAAGGAACAAAAATGCTAGCTGTTCATACTTTTTAGCAGTTAAACCAAGTATCTGAATTCTGCTGGAAAAATAAATGTATTATCTCAATTTTTAAAGATACAGCAAACATGATAATATGGTTTACATTATTATCACAGTCACCAAAGCCTTTGTACTAATTCCTGGATGAAGTCTAAGGAATCTATACCGTGTCTTCTACTTCACTGTACTAGAATAAAATGTATAGCCAGTCCCCTTATCAGCCATGTAATCAAAAGGAAGTATTGTACCAGAAGCTCTTTGTAGTTTCAGGTGCATTAAAAAAATAAAAGTGCATTAGTTTCCTCCTCTCCAAAAGGTCAAGATGCCCAGAAAAAGAGCTTCTTCATTATTTGTGAAATATACAATAGCAAAAGCTTAAGCCAGAGAAAGCAATGTGCTAATACTGCCAGTAAAATGTCAAAATTCCTTCATAATAAAGCAATTGCAACCAACAGATTTATTTGCTTTTTCAAATTATTTCAACTTTGGGTTGCCATAAAAGGTGCTCTATATTCCCATAAATATGTGATAGTTTAAAATCAAGCTATATAATTACCTATCTGAATTTGAAGGTGTTTTCATATTTTAAACAGAAAATTTCTTCATTGTCCTTCCCTAAGCAAAATTTAAATTAAAGACACTTTATTTAATGATTAACCAAATATCAGATGAAACAGAAAACCAAGAAAATCCATGAAACTGCATTATAAGTAATGAAAAGGACATAAAAATTTAATGTATAATTTAAAAAATGTTTCTCCAGTTATTAAACCACCTCTACAAATTTCCCAGCCCCAGCAGAATAAAATATTCTTTTGAGTGTCATAACTCCTGATGGACTTTACCTTTTTTCATGGCTGAACACTGTTATTTCTATCGTCCTCAACATTTGTTCATATTATAGGCTTATAAGATAATGAGATGAGGGTTTCTCTGCCCCATATCCTCCAGATAAAGTTTTTCAGAATGCTAGAAGTATTTTCTCCTGTTGAATAATGACATAAAATCATGGCTACATGTCATAACTACACCAAACCAGAGCTGAAATTCTCATTCTCCGCTCTGCTATGGACTTAATTTGAGAGCAGATCGGTTTAGATCAGCACACCCCACTTTTAGAATTGAGTAACAGAACATGGCCTCGCTTTCTTTTTGTATGTTTTATGTAGACTCTACACTCTTTCACACACAGGAAAATTTTTAGATACGTCCTATGTTAGTTTAATTGTGACTCAAATATATATGTACGTTCCATGTGGAACTATAATTAAAAAAATATTGAATTCAGTCTAAGTTAAGACTCACCTTAGGCCTGAACTTTTTCAGCTATAAGCTATGGAAATCCCGAACAATCCCGCTTTATGAATTGTGTAGCCTACCTATGCCAAATTCAATAGACTCACTGCATACCCTAAAAATTCCATCAATGAATTAGTTGATCATAAGTTGCTTTGTTCTCTGGATATAGCTGTTTATCTCCCATTTGAAACACCATCCTAATCCTAATAGAACCACTAATGAAATGGAAAAGCCTAAAAAGTCTACTTGAGTAGAAATAATGCAATATCTTTGTATAAGCAGGATAAATTTTTGTGTTGACAGTGGCAAAAATTAACAGTTATGTCTTCTATTTATACTGATTTTAAACTTCACTGACTGGATATTTCAAACTGAATAACAATCTTATTGAGAAAATAAATAAAGTTTATGCCAGATTTGAAAATTAGTAGACCACTGACAATTTACACATATGACTTCAGTGAATCAAGCCAGACAGCTCCATTCTTACATCCTTATCTTCAAGATGAGGGATTTTCCCTCAATTTTTTGTAGCAATCCATAAACTGAAGTTAATCTTATAACATCTGTTCCAGTATTTTATTCTGAGCTGTAAATACACCAGTACTCTTCAATATTATAAAAAATACTTATTTTATATTAGTTCCAGTCTTCATAAGCCAAAAACATCAGGCTGAACAAAGTTTGACAAAAAATCAAGGGACATGCATGGTAATTCAAATCTTATAGGAAAAGGATTATGGTGAGAAAGTGGAAGAAATGACAAATTTCATGACAAAGAGAATTTGAGGAAGCTTGTAAAAATACTTACAACTAAAAGACTAATCAAACATAAAAAACTGGAAGTAATTCTTGGACCTGAGTGTTAAATGTAACAACTGAAATGCTCTTATTTTCTCTTTAAACTTTATCTGGGCATTTATTTGACCAAATTATCAGCAGTGCATGAGGTAGCAGGAAATATAACTGTGTGGAAGTATCATCAGCAAAGGGGAATGTTGCAAAAGGGTTCATAAAAACCCACACTGGACAGCTAGGAGTATATCTGGAACAGCACTTGAGACCAAAAAAAGGGAAAAAACCAAAATGGACTCTTTCTAGAGGGACTCCATATCACGGTTGCTGACTGTAAAATCCTCAGCATCATTCACACAGTAGTTGCACTGCCTACCACTTCCACCCAAGCAGACTAAGCCAACACAGTAACTTTGCAAAAACAAGTATTTGTTCCTACAGATGTGTAAAGGTTCACATTCAAATTCAAAACACACTGTCACGAGCGAAATAGCTTCTATCATGCCTTTGAAGGCAAGATGTTAGCAATTAATTCAGTCTTGCCTTGGCCTACAGTATTGATTTCTTTATTTCCTTTCCAATACTTCCACTGAGGCTGTGATAAGAGGAAAAAAAAGTGATTAAATTCTTGGAATCAGTAAGTTCAGAAGAAAAGCACAACAAGGAATAACACAAATGGTCTCATTTCAAGTCAGACTTATCTGCTGACGGGAAGAAAAATTACGAAGAAACAAAAGAGAAAGAGAGTTACTATTTCATACAACTTCTGTTAATGTACATGTTTAGGATGCATTCCAATCACGGGTACCGTGCAACATAGGAACTCTTTTTTAGGGAAAATTTATACACTGTAGCATTGTGATAGAATTTTGCTACTCTTTTGCAAGAGAACTCTTTGTTGTGCATGTTAGCTTTTATCCCCAGAGATATGACTTGTTTCTTGGCTTTAGAGAAGACAATATCAAAGTAACATCTTTATATTTGAGGCAGAAGTTAATGAGATGTTTTATAATCTCAGTTCCCAGAAGAGATTTCATTCCAGTCACAGGCCAGCTCTCTATTGAATTCTTTCAGCGAGGTAATTTTTTACACCTGCAGCTCTATCTTTGGTGCAGAGACATAGAATCATAGAATCTTGGAANTTTCTACCCAATATCTAACCTAAACCTACCCTCCTTCAGTTTAAGACCAGTCCCCCTTGTCCTGTCACTGCAAGCCCTTGTGAAAAGTCCCTCTCCAGCTCTCTTGTAGGCCCCCAGTAGGTCCAGGAAAGCCTCCGTGGAGCGTTCTCTTGTCCAGGCTGAGCAGCCCCAACTCACTCAGCCTGTCATCACAGGAGAGGTGCTCCAGCCCTGTAATCATCTTCATGCCTCTCCTCTGGACTCACTCCAACAGGTCAACACCCTTCTTATGCTGGGAGCTCCAGAAGTGAACACAGTACTGCAGATGGGGTCTCATGAGAGCAGAGGTGGAGAATCCCCTCCCTTGACCAGCTGGCCATGCTGCTTTTGATGCAGCTCAGGATGCAGTTGGCTTTCTGGGCAGTGAACATGCATTTTTGGGTCGCATTGAGATTCTCCTCCACCAACATCCCCAAGTCCTTTACTCCAGGTCCAGTCTCAATCCATTCTCTGTCCAGTCTGTACTGGTGCTTGGGATTGCTCTGACTGAGGTGCAGAACTTTGCACTTGGCCTTTTTGAACTTCAGGAGGTTCACGCAGACCCACCTCCCAAGCTGTGACAGTCCCTGTAGATGGCATCCCTTCCTTCCAGTATGTTAACTGCACCACAGAGCTGGATATCACTGGCCAGCTTGCTGAGGGGTGCACTTGATCCACTGTCCATGACACTGACAAAGATGTTAAACAGTGCTGGTCCCAGCAGTGGCCCCCGAGGAACATCACTCATCACTGGTCTTCACTTAGGCATCAAACTGTTGACCACAACTCTGGGTGTGACCATCCAGCCAATTCCTCGTCCACCCAGTGATCCATCTGTCAAATCCATGTCTCTCCAGCTCAGAGACAAGGATGTTGTACAGGACACCCACATGCTTTGCACAAGTCCAGGGAGATAACATTAGTCACTCTTCCTTCCTACTGATGCTGGAACCCCACCATAAAAGGCCACAGAGTTTGTCAGGCACTATTTGTTCACAGAGAAGTCATGTTGGTTGTCACCAGCCACTTCCATATTTTCCATGTGCCTTTGCATAACTTCTAGGACAATCTGCTCCATTACTTTTCAAGGCACTGAGGTGAGACTGATTGGCCAGTAGTTCCTTGGGTCTCCCATATTTCCCTTTTTAAAAACAGTAGTGATGTTTCCCCTTTTCCAGTCAGTGGGAACTTCCTGGGTAGTCAAGGGTACACAGGTAGAAATAAATTATTACTGGAAGTTGTCATCCCAAAATCAGGTACTAATTTGAACAAGGAGTGAATAAGTTTATTTTGGAAATCCATGGGAAACCGGAGATGACAGAAACAGCTACTGTCGTAATGTGCCTTCAGAAAAAACACAGAGTTCACTCACTGTTAGG
>VYZQ01037881.1:0-10050 GCA_013400655.1 Mystacornis crossleyi
CCTGTGCCAGGCCCTCCCTGCCCTCTTCCTCCTCATCACTGATCCCAGCCCTTCCAGTTCAAAGCCATTCCCTCTGGTTCCACCACTCCACATCCTGCTAAAACCCGGGAATACAAATCCACCCTGGCATTTGCAGCACCTGGCACAGACTGGACCCGTGCCCCAAACACCAGACCCTGCCCCAGGCCCAGCTGTGGGGCCTGAATTCCCCCTGGCACCTTCCCACCCAGCCGGATCCCACAGGGAGCATCTCCAGCCTTTGGAGATTCACTCACTCTGTCAGTGAATTAACGGGAATCCCTGATTTTGTGTGGAGTGTTTGACTAAGCTGGGCCTATTGTGCACTCTGAGAGCCACCACGGGCTTGTCCTTGGAAGAGAAATCCCAGAAGTGAGGGTGGAACTCCCCAGCAGAGCATGGAGTCAGCACTGAAGTGCTCTCATGGAGAAATCCCAGCGGGAACGTTCCCTCCTCCTCACTGCCAACCCCTGTGTGACAGTACCAGGCTCTGGGGGGGTTCCACCACTGGAATGCAGGAGAAAGAGCCCCAGCAGGAATCCATCCAAGGGGATGAGTCAGAGAGCCGAGTTCATTCTGAGGTGGGAGACTCTGCCCTCGTTAGAGGAGAGGGAATTTTTCTCTGGAAAAGCACAACCAGCGGCTCCACCACAGCGTGGAGATCCCAGGTGATCCCACCTGCTCTGCAATTCCACCTCGGAGCAGTGGCTGGGCCTTTGGAAACGTAGTGAAGGCTCCAGGACACACACTGAACAGATGTTGGGTTAGAAAGGGGGATTCCACTTCAGCTGGAGCAATTCAATAAATAAAAGAGTTTCAAAAAGTTTGAGAACCTGACTCCTAAAATTGCTGAAGCTGGATCTGGAATCCATCTTTTTGCGGCATCCAGGAGGGCTTGGAGCCTTCGGAGCTTTCCCTTGGATGAGAATTTGCTGCTCCACAGAGATTTTGGGGAGCAAAGATTTGTCCTTCAGTGATTCCCACCACCAGCTCTTAATGCTCCCTGTGAACATCCCATAAATCCAAAACACTCCAAGGATGAGCCAGCCTGGGCTTTCAGCGGCTGCAGCTGGAACAGGTCACAAATATGGATTATTCTTCCCAAATGGCACCACAGCAGCTCGATTCTTACTGGAACAGGCCAGGACCAGGGCTGAGAGCAGCCTGGGAGAGTGGGAGGTGTGGAGGGGCTGGAATGGGATCGTTTTCGAGGACTTTGGAGGCCACCAAGGTGCAGACCCTCAGCAGGAGGAGGCAGAGCCATGTGGGACCCGACACCGGAGAGCTGCAGAGCATCCCGAGTGCTTCCCGTGCTCCCAGCTCCTGCAATCCTTCTGGCTTTCCCACGGAGGTTTCGCTCGTATTTTAGGAACTCTCCATCCCTGTGAGGCCACAGCCAGATCCTTCCCTGCTCCTTCCCAAGCCCAGCTCGTTCCCATGGGAACAGATGGATTTTTTTTTTTCCCCCCCAATACTTCTCCTGCTTCTCCTTTTGCTGCTCTGCTCATCCCAATCGATTCACACTGAAATCTTTGGTTTTTCCCTCTTGGAAAATCGGATATATTTTACCTTCTTCCCCCTTGCACTGCAAAACCCCCAGGATTAAACGTGGTGCTCCAGATTTAAATGTCACAACCTGGGCGCTGGAAACGATTTTTATAATTCAGTGTATTTCTCTCATTTTATATTTGAAAACCCACACTCCTTGAGCAGAAGGGAAAACGTATTTTAATTAAAAAGTGATGGAACTCGGACTCACTTTCCAATGGCATTGGGCAGGATGGTGAGCTGGTTGTCATCCACCTTCAGAGTTGTCAGTCTCTTCAGCAATCCTGTGGGAAGAAATAATGGATGAACAGCTCCCACGGATATTTCCTGGAATCCCATAAGCAATGATTTGTAACCCCCAACAGCTCTGCTCTGGGTTTTTGGGAAGTATCATTCCGAATGGATTTATTCCTGCTAAATGCCCTCTGAAAATCAATCTGGGCAGAAAACCACGGAACAGAAATCCTGGGCTTGATGGGGAGACGTGGAAGACCAAGATGGAAAATAGAGGCAGAAGACGCCCAGTAAGAGTGTCAATAATTAGCATTGTTAATTAGCAATCCATGTTGGAATCTGAGCAAACTGATTTAAAACTGAGGAATCTTACAGTTCCATGTTCAAAGGGAAAGGGAAAAGCAAATATACGGGGTCAGGGTTGAAAGGAAATATCCCAGTGGACAGAGGGATGTGCCTACAGCCACTCAGCTGCCAGAACTTCCAGGGATCCTACATAATCCAGAAATTCCAGGCACGTAAAACAGTGGGGAAAAAAAAGAAAAGAAATAGTTTGAGTTATTTCCTTTTTATTTCCTTTTCCCACCGTGAAAGAGCAGCAAACTCCTGCCAGAGCTTCCCGTTGTTCCCCTCATCACTCTCAGGTTTTTACATTTTAACCAAATTCTGTCCTTCTCGGCTTCTTTCCCTTCAAACAGCAAACCAGGAGGATCAATTCCTTCCGGCCATGGAATTCTGCTCCTGACTTTACAAAACGGGAGTGCCCAGACACCATTTCCCGCCTCCTCTGGGATTTAACAGCAGGCCCTGCCCCACGATTGTCAAATCCCGTGATTCCCCAAAATAATACTAATAATTAAAAAAAAACCAAAAAAAAACTGAGAGGAATCCCTGAGCTTTCCTCACCTATGGAATCTGGCAGCTGCTGCAACATGTTGGAGGAGAGGAGGAGATCCTCCAGCCCCTCACAGCCCGAGATGTCCAGGTCGACCGTCTCTATCCTGTTTTTTGACACATCCAGGTACACGAGCTGTTTTAACTTCCCTATAGACTTAATAGCACGTGAGACAGAGTTACTTGAGCAGATAGAGCTGTTAATTGGCGCGTTAATTAGAGACAAACACACAAATCCGGGTGATGCGAGGTTATCTCAGCACCCTCTGGATCGTTGCTGGCCCTGCAGCAGGGCCGGGCTGGGCTTGGCCTCAAAGGAGCAAAATAACTCCCCCCCATCCCCAGGTTAATTAACGTGCTCCAAATTAATCCAGTCTGCTGGAATTTGGCATTCCTGGGCCTGCAGCTGAGTTGTTTCTCCAGCTGGACACAGATCCAAGGGATGTTCCCAACTCCCACCTCCCAAAGGCGCGTGGAGCTTTTCCGTGTGGAAGCGTCCCGTACCTTTTATAATAATTAATGAATGTATTAATTAATGAATTAATAAAAAACTCTGTGCACCCACCCAAGAAAATGCACGCGCAGGTGTTCCCTGCCAGGCAATCACCAAACCACCCAATAATCCCATCAAATAAATGTCCATACCCCAGGTAGCACTTGCAAGGAATTGTTGTCCATCCACAGCTCCTTCAGATTCTGGATTTGTTCCAGGACCTCAGGCTGAGGGAAAGAATAAATAATTACGGGCAGCCAAATAAAGCAGCATTTCTTCATTTAAATAAAAATCAATATTTTTTAAAAAAGAAAGGATTCCCTCTTCACTTCCCTTTGGTTTTTTTATAACCCCCCTCAGCTTTTTAAGGTGTTTAAGGACAAGGAGAGAACATTCCCTTCCTGTAATTTAACCACTGCTGCTCTTTATCAGAACTTGTAAAATTTAGGAAGCTTTTGCAAAAGAAATGAGCCCAAAGGACACATCCTTGGGAGATTTGATATCTGCAGCTGGCACAGCCCGGAGTCAGAAAGCACAGGGGATAATGGGCACGGCTAAAACCTGGAACTGCAAAATTCAACTTTCATCGGTTTTGTTCTTTTCAGCACTTCAGGGTATCAGGGCGAGAAGCTGGAAAAGGCAATTCCCCAAATCACTTCTCACTCCTTACAGCTGTGAAAATCCAGGACTACAACCCCAGGTCAGATACAATCCCAAGTTTCCTCAGCAGTGTTTTCCTTTCCCACAAAACACTTTCCCCAGCAAACCAAGACTTGGAATTTGCCTTTTTTTTTTTTTTTTTTCCCCAAACCCTGTCAGAACCTGGAATTAAATATTCCATGAAATATTCTATAAAATATTCCATTCCAAATCAGGTTCCAGCATCTGGAAGCAGTACAGTTGCCCTGGAATTATTCCAACACAGGCAGAAACAAAAGGACCTTCAGACCCTCAGAGAGACCTCGAGTTATCCCGTGTGCTCTGGTCTGGAATGCTGCCATTCCCAGAAGAAATCTGATTTTCCACTTGCCCAGGGACTGTGGGAGAAGCTCCTGATGCCTCATCAGGTAAGAACAAAGCTGATAAGCAGGAGAACTCATTCCTTGTTTTCCACATCTCCACATCACGAGTTCCTATTAAAAACTAGTGCTGAACATTTTAAAGGTGATTTATTTTGCCTCTGGTAATTCCCCATAAATTCTGCTGTCCTTCAGTGATTAAAACCACTCCTGATTTCCAGGCTAAATTGATTAATGGTGATTTGCCACTATTTGTTCCTGTGCTGATTGATGTTCCTTTATCCCTCTGGAGGGCTCACAGGCTGAGGTCATTAGGGATAATCATAATTCCCCCTCTCAACTTTAATTTGCCCTTAAATCCCTCTCATTAGCAGACACCTTTGTCCAAGGCCCCAGCCTGTTCCTGGGCTGTGCAGAGCACGCTCTGGTGGGGAATCTCTTGGATTGTAATTTCCCAGCATGATGGGATTTCCCATTACTATGGAGCACCATGGAATATCCCACATGAGGGCAGGGCACGATCCAGATGGGATCTCGTGGATGGGCTGGTGCTAAAGTGGCATTAAAACCTAATTTGTGTCTGCTGGGAATGCTGTGGGTCGGGCCTGCTTGGGGAATATTGTAACGTTCCACATATGGGAATATGCTACAATTGGAATAGAGTAGAATGGGAATAGGAATAGGTCAGAAAAGGAATGGGAATAGGAACAGGAATAAGAATGGAAATGGGAATAGGAATGGGAACAGGAATAGGAATAGGACAGAAAAGGAACAGGAATAGGAATAAGAATAGGAATAGGACAGAATAGGAATAGAATAACATATAATATAACAGAATAGAATAGCAACAGGAATGGGCACAGGAACGGGAACAGGAATAGAACAGAAGAGAACCAGCTGGAAGGGTCTCACACTGACCACCCAGTCCAGCTCCCTGTCCAACGCAGTCTGACCAAACCTTAAAGGAGATTATCCAGGGAATTGTCCAAATGTCCCTTAATCCCCCTCTCCAGGAGCCTGTTCCGGGGTCTGGCCACCCTTTCCATACAGAAAAGCTTCCTGGGATCGAGTCTGAATGAAGACTCACATGAACATTTGATAGAATTACATTATATTTTATCCTCTTTCCTTCTCTCCCCACCTTCACCTCTTCCCTTCCCGAATTCCTCCCAAAGCCCTGCTGCTGGCTGCAGACTCCTGAACCTCTGGAAGTGGGGGGAGAGAAGCCAAACTTGGCAAAGGTGCTGCCTCTGCCTCTTCCCAGGGCCAGGTTTGACTCCCCAAAACCCGGGAGGTGCCAAACCTTGGGATTCGCTGCCCCTGCAGATCCGTGCCAGGAGCTGCCTCTTCCTCCCTTGATTCCATCTTGGATACAGCTGGATTTGGGAATTCTCTCCTGTGGCAGCCCCGTGCCTGTGGCTCCACCCGTGCAGGAAGGGCACGGACTCCTCCAGGTCCCAGGGAAGGGCCACAACCGTCCCAGGACACCACAGAAATGAAGCTCTCCCACACCACCAACTCATCTTTCTCCAACAAAAAGGAGATCTCTGTGGAAACCCTGATCAGATTTTCAGGTTCCATGAAAACAGGATCTTTTAATCCTTTTTTTTTTTTGTTTCCAGGTGGGAGTTGAACTAGTGCCACTTTCCCCAAGGCATTCCTGCACATTCCCGCTGTTCCTTGGCCTCTTGGCCCATTTGGCTCCTGGCATGTGGTTCCAGTTCCTGCATTTTTGCCTGAAAAATGAGTCAGCTTGGGAATTCTGGCCCCAACAGCAGGATGGGGCCACCCCTCTCCTGATCTATCGCTCGTGGGATCACCCTGCTGCCACGGAAAAATATGGAATATTGTCCAATTCTTTTCAACCACCACAGACCCAAGCCACCCCCAGAACAGACGCTCTGAACTCGGGGAGGATTCAATCCCTACAATTAAAATTCCCAGCAGCGCTTCCGAAAATTGCGTTCTGTTTATCCACGCTGAAGATTTTAATTAAAAAGCTGAGTTAAATCCTCTCTTTTCTGCCGCGTGGAATAAACGAGCAGCCTGGAACAGGGTGGGAGCTGCTCCATAAAACAGACGTAGAGACTTTGCTACAGCTTTTTACCACCAGGTGACATTTCAGGGTTTGTTTGAGGTGGAATTATCTCAGTTTTAACTAAAGCTACAGGAACGATTCCCTTGTAGGACTGTAATCCCCGATCCTGCTCTTCCAGGACTCCCCAGGAACAGCGTCTCTTACTTTCCGTGCTGACAACAGAGAAAATTCCCAGAAGATCTGAATCTCAGGGAAATTAATTCTGATTTTCGGGATGAGTTAGGGACGGGAACTCCTTTGGGAGTCACAAATTGACCTCTGCTGGAATCCCAGAATCCCAGACTGGTTTGGGTTGGGAGGGACACGAAATCCCATCCCATTCCACCCCTCTCCACTGCCCCAGGCTGCTCCAAGCCCTGTCCAGCCTGGCCTGGGACACTTCCAGGGAGCCAGGGGTGGCCACAGCAATTTCTAGGAACTGGGAATAGCAATCCCTCTTATTTCCAAGGTAGAACGAACGACATTAAGAAATAATAAAATGACACAGTAATTCATCCTGAGATCCTCAATCCCTCCCCAGGGAAGCATCCCAGGGGGAACAACCTGCTCAGAGGGGGAACCCTCAGCCACCCGGAGCTGAGGAGCAAATCCTGGCGGGGATGGAGCACCCTCGGTCACCAGCACTCCCCTCAGGAGCAGGAAACACCGTCCGTGGGACAGGGAAATGTGTCCCTTGGCCAAGGCCAGGACCCAACAGAGCCTTTCCAGAAAAAGCATTAACGCCCCACGGCCAAGGCATCCAAACCCCGCAGGTTTCCCATTAAAAACCGGAGCATTTCTTACCAGCTCAGAGAACTCATTATTGCCCAGATCGAGCCTCTCCAGCTGAGTCAGTTTGTGCATTGACCTGGAACAGAGTGGGGAAGACTTAAAACGAGATTTTAACTGGCAAAGCGTCCGTCAGATTTTGCTGGGATGAAAATAAAACTGCATTGATACTGTGATGGCCAGGAAGAATTGTACCAGTTCGATGCTGATGGCAAATTTAAACAATCCTTGAGACATTTAACTGAGGTTCTTGAACTCAAAAGCCAGCAACAGTTATTTATTATATAAAACCAAACAGAATCTTGGTAGAATTTTGCATATTAGCTCAGGAAAAAATGCCCCATGTTATATTAATACGTGAATGAAATGAAATATAAGAGAAATCGTGGCTTCTTGATAGAGATTTATACATTTGTTGTGGTTTTTTACAAACCACTAGGAAGCGTTTGGGCTCTTGGGCCCGGTCCCCAGCGTGGCTGCCCCTGCTCTGAGGTTCAGATTTAATCACGTTCAAAGTTAATAAATCAAATTTTTGCCTTTGTTTCCACGAGCAAAGCTGGGTTTTATCCCAAGCGCAGAATTTCTCCTTAAGCCCTGACAGACCAAAGTGATCCCGACACCACGCTGGGTTCGGGGGGGGGGCAGTGAAAAAAAGGGGATAAAAATAATGAAATCATTAAACATGAACTGCAACAGGCAGTTCAGAGGCCTCCTGAGGTAATCAGATCCTAATCAAAAAATTAGCGGAGCCTTAATTGCTGTGATCTAAAATACCAACCATTTTATCTCCGCAGTGTGTGCCAGAGGTAAAACTGATTTTTATTGAAACGCTGTGGCTGAGAAACAGAGCCCTGGTTCAGCATTTCAGCCACGGCCCAACCAAATTTCACTTTTCCTTTGTTAAAACAGGGGAAGAAACTCCACAGAAACAGGAAATAAACCCCAGAGAAACTGGGAGAGAAACCCCACAGAAACAGGGAAAGAAAATCCACAGAAATAGGAAATAAAGTCCAGAGAAACAGGGAAAGAAACCTCACAGAAACTGGGAAAGAANAAACCAGAAAATAAACCCCACAGAAATAGGAAATAAACCCCAGAGAAATAGGGAAAGAAACCCCACAGAAACAGGAGAATAAACCCCAGAGAAATAGGGAAAGAAACTCCACAGAAACAGGGAAAGAAAATCCATAAAACCAGGAAATAAACCCCACAGAAACAGGAAAATAAACTCCAGAGAAACAGGGAAATAAACCCCACAGAAACAGGGAAATAAACCCCACAGAAACAGGGAAAGAAACCCCACAGAAACAGGAAATAAACTCCAGAGAAATAGGGAAAGAAACCTCACAGAAACAGGAGAATAAACCCCACAGAAACAGGGAAAGAAAGTCCACAGAAACAGGGGAATAAATCCTACAGAAATAGGAAATAAACCCCACAGAAACAGGGGAACTCCACAGAAATAGAAAATAAACCCCACAGAAACAGGGAAATAAACCCTTCAAAACAGGAAATCAGAGAAACAGGGAAATAAACTCCATAGAAATAGGGAGATAAATCCCACAGGAACAGGGAAATAAACTCCACAGAAACTGGGAAAGAAACCCCACAGAAATACAGAAAGAAACCCCAGCAAAACGGAAAAAAATTCCATGGAAACAGTAAATAAAGTCCACAGGAACAGGAAAATAAACTCCATAGAATTAGGGAAATAAACCCCACACAAACAGGGAAATAAACCTCACAGAAACAGGAAAATAAACCCCACAGGAACAGGGAAATAAACTCCCAAAAACCAGAGAAATAAACCTCACAGAAATAGGAAAATAAATCCCACAGAAATATATCACAGTATGTTATTATAACTAATATTTAAATTGTTATACACATTATAGATAATCTATATGATATATATATTTATATTTTAGCTATTTCTATTGTATCTTTTCAGTGATTAAATCCTGAAACTCCTCAGAGACGAAATACACTCAAATTGGTAAAACCTTTGTCTTTCACCCCAAATCCTTTTGAACACAACCTTTACTTTAACAGCTTTGGGCTGTTCCACTGTAAATTCAGCTTAAAATGCAACCCTTAACCATTATTTGTATCATTTCTCAGTCAAATAAACAATTCCAGAGACTAAAATGGGGGCAGATTAATTTCAGGGAGTTTGGGCTCCATCAAAAAATGAAGTTGCTCCAATATCCCCAGTGGAATTTTCTATGAGATTTTCCATTAGCTGCTGCTATTTTTATCTCTTTCGTGTAATTATATTTTTCTTATGGAAAGCTTCATTCCAGTTTTTACGTGGGGTCATTTTATAGAGGTGGCTCAGGAAAGGAGCAATTATGAGTAATGCTCTGTTAAATATTCATTGCTTAAATGATGTAATGGGGAGAATTAATGTGCTCACGGAAGTGGCAAGTGAAGATTTCCCACAAATCTTTACTGGGATCCCATTTGGAGCCGTCCTTCCATTCATGAGTGACTCCATTCAGGAGATTTTTGGGCTGTGGGGGTGGAATTCCCAGGAGGTTCAGGTTAATAGGGTGATTTTAATTTTTTAATCATTTTAAAACATGAAATGCGATTTTTAAAAGACCACAAAAGCGGGGAAACCAGCGGAGAAACTATGGAACCCTTGGTGAAAAATTAACATTTTAAACCATTCCCACTCCATAAATTATAACTCACATGATACAGTCCAGGGGTATTAATTACAATTCCTGCTAATCACATTAATGGCCTAATTTAACTTTCTCATGTTCTTGCAGGTTTGGCTTTGCTGCCTTATTTAGAAGCCATTTATATAAAAATTGTAAATAATTCAAACAACCAGGAAAATCCTCTGGTTTAGGCCACAGAGAAAATAGCTGGAATAATAAACTCATGGAATTGTGAAGTTTGGAAAAGCCCTGTGAGCTCCTCGAGTCCAGCCAGGATCACCACTGTTCCATGTCCCCAAATGCCACATC
>VYZQ01037883.1:0-16278 GCA_013400655.1 Mystacornis crossleyi
CAGGAAGAATTTCTTCATGGAAACAGTTGTTAAACATGAGAATGGACTACCTAGGTTGGTGGAGTCACCATCCCTGAAGATGTTCACGAAATAACTGGCCGTGGCTCTTAGTTCCATGGTTTGGTTGGCAAGGTAGTGATCGGTCAAAAGTTGGAGTCGATGATGTTGGAGGTCTTTTCCAGCCTAAATGATTCTTTGATTCAGCGCAGATTTGGATGGTTTCTAATGATCAGTATCCTGTATGCTTCCCAGAAAGTATTTTTGGATTTCACTTTTGTAAGGCAGCCCTTTAAGCATTGTTTTTAAATGGAGTCAGTGGCCAGCTGACTAGTGATTGTATAT
This sequence comes from Mystacornis crossleyi, assembly GCA_013400655.1. NCBI lineage: Eukaryota > Metazoa > Chordata > Aves > Passeriformes > Timaliidae > Mystacornis > Mystacornis crossleyi. Next base: position 343 of record VYZQ01037883.1, read on the forward strand.
CTTAAAATTACTTGCAGAGGGACCACAAATTAAAAAAAATTTAAAGAATAGAGCAGAGTAAAAATTTAAACCGTTCTCTGACCGGCAAACACCTTGTTTGTAAGAAAGAGGCAAAGAGATGAACGCTTATTTGTCCTGTTGGAGAGAGATGAAATGTTTTTGTAATTTTCCTCCAAAGAGGAGAACTTGTACTTGACTTTTTCTGACTTCAGAGCAGTCTTTACAGAACGTTACATGATGTTCTTGCATGAGGCCTCCTTGGTTCTTGGTGCTTAATCTTTCTTGAGCTGCTACATTCTCTTATGCTGTGTAATGTCAGTCCCCGAGGAACATGGGGTAACTTTGTGAGTAGAAGAATAATATTACAAATCTCTGAAGAGGTGTCCAAAATTATCAGGAAGTTTTGCTCATGCCTTTTATGATTGCTTGATTCACAGAGAAGCAGATGCTTAAAAATAAAAGTGTGGGCAACCTCAATGGCTGTTGCTCAAGAGGATTGCATTTCATTTTCCTGCAGCACTGCTGTCTCCTAAATAGTTTCACGACTTCATGAGGGACGCAGGAGCAGAAGGGCACATGAACCTCACCAAGTCCTGATGAAAGGAAAGAGTGTCGTCTTTTTGTAGGAATTTGGGGATAGAAGAAAAATACAGCTGTTTCCTAGCTGTTGTCAAGAATGAAATCTTCAGTCAGAAGCTTCTCTGAGAAGATAAGAGAGGGATTTTTTTGCCTGTTTAATTTAATTTTCTGCTGCTCTGGCTTGAGTTCTGTCACTGTGCTATGTGGCCTGCTTGTAAAGCTTGTAAAGCCTGCTTGTGTGAAGCTTCTGCACTTGTAAAGTGTTTGGGCATGCTCTTTTTCACTGGTCTGCTTTCCTGAAATTCAGACTATGTTTTGAAGATTTTATTTCCAGAATAGTGTCATCTTGCCAAAATGAAATAAATTATTCTTGTTAGTTTCATAGTTGTAGAGGGGAAAAAAAAAATCAGTGACCTTTTACTTTTTCTGCTTTTCTGTTTGGCTACGCTACAAGCAAAATCCAAAGACTCCAAGATCATCTTTCGAGAATTAAAAAGAAAAAGATACTCTGTTTTTAATATTCATAATTGGAACACTTTCCTTGAAATTGCTGAGAGTAGAGATTTAAGTTGCTTTTAAGGCAAAGATGCTGTCAAACTGCTAAGATAGGAAGGCAAATATATTGTTGTAGACTCACAGATATCTTCAGGTTGGAAAAGAACTTTAAGATCATTGAGTCCAACCCTTAACCCAGCACTGCCAAGGCGGCCACTTAAATATGTCCCTCAGTGCCACATCTACACATCTAAATGCATCCAGGGATGGTGGCTCCAGCACTTCCTTGGGCAGCCTGTTCCAATGCTTGATAACCATTTTTGTGAAGAAATTTTTCCTAATATCCATTCTAGACATTCCCTGGTGTAATTAGAGGCCATTTCCCTGTATCTTGTTGCTTGTTACATGGGAGAAGAGCCCAACTCCCACTTGGCTACACCCTCCTTCCGGGAGATGTAGAGAATGATAGACCTCCCCTCTGAGCCTCCTTTTCCTGAGGATGACCCCCCAGTTCCTCAGCTGCTCCTCACCAGACTTGTGCTCCAGACCCTCCTCTGGACATGCTCCAGGCCCTCAATGTCCTTCTTGCAGTGAGGAGCCCAAAACGGAATACAGGATTCAAGGTGTGGCCTCACCACTGCTGAGTACAGGGAGCTGATCACGGGTACAAGCCAGGTGCCATTGGCTTCTTGGCCACCCGGGCATACCTGGGCTCATGTTCAGCTGCTGTTGATCAGCATGGCCAGGTCCTTTTCTACCAGGAATCTTTCCAGCAGCTTTTCCCCAATCCTGTTGAACCTCATGCAGTTGTCCTCAATCCATGGATGCAGCCTTTCCAGATCCCTCTGTAGGGCCTTCGGGCCTTCCATCAGATGAGCACTCCTGCCCAACTTGGTGTCCTCTGCAAACTGACTGAGGGTGTGCTTGATCCTCTCAGCCAGATCATTGATAAAGGTATTAAACATCAACAGCCTTTCCTTCATCTACTATGTTGGTCAAGCAGGACCTGCCTTTCGTATTGGCTGGGCCTGATCCCCTGACTGCCCTGCCCCTGCCACATCATGGCACTCACTACTGAAAATCGCACATTTTAGTCCTGTACTGAGTAAGTTTCTTCTGTCTCTCAGTATATTCTAAATACTTCTAAGGAAATGTGGAAAACAAGCTGAAGTACAAAGGACCGGGCCTTTTCAAAGAAATGAAAACATGGGGCCAAACTTTGAGCTTTGTTCTTTGTGCTTGCTTGACTTACGTGTTTTCAGACTATGTACATTAAGTTTCATTCAAATATCTTTGAGCGGTGGACTGATGGATGGATAGATTGGTATGCCTGTGGATACAAATACGTGTTTATAGGATCATAGTCAACATTGCTGGTCATTATTATAATGCCATTTCATGTTTGTGTGTTATCTATACCTGATGCTATTTCATGCAGAGGCAAAAAATCAATATGCCCAACTCAAAAAAGTAGTTGTATGTTTGTTTCTTTGTGTATATCAGAATATATTGATTCCCTCAAATTAAAGAAATAGTTGAAGTCTGTTTAACAGTAAAATTTGTATTGGTCAACTACAGGGATGACAGAGGTTCTGTTGAAAGTTTCCAGATAAAGGAGAGCTTGGGTCGATTAATTTCCATTATTACAGACCTTTCCTCCTCTTTCTCTATGTACTTTAGATGGTTATATCTAATTGATCATTGACCTTCTTTCTTGAAAAACTAGAAAATCCTGAACTAGTTATATTTAAATGTAAAACAATATTCTTTTTTTTTTTTACAAACTGGGTGGTCTATAGCAATCAGACTTGAAAAGTGTTTATTTTACTTCTTGGAAAAAGGCGGGGGGGTGGGGGGAGGGATGAGTTCTATATAGCAATGAAATAAAATTTGTGGATACTCCCAGAAGTTTGATAGTAGCATGTAAATACAGATGCAGATATCATCAGGTGCTCTAAATAACATGGATATCAGAGCTCTGGTCCCCTGGTCTGGTGAAAGCAAATTTAAATCCAAGATTTCTGGGTGTTGATCTATTTTGCTTCCTTTGTTGATTATGTCTCTTTTTTTTTAAATTTTATGTATGAAATCTTGACTCACAGTATAAATCCAGAAATTATGAATGAAAAAGTTGTGGGTAGGACCCTTCTCGATTATCATGCTACAAGATCATTTAATATTTGTGATCCAGGGATGTAATACCTTATCACTGAGTTTAATCACATAAGCATTAGTAATTCATTTCCTAAAAAAAAATATTTCCCCCTTGCATGGAGTTTTGAAATGGCTGTAGATAATCAAAGAGCAGTAATGTATCTTTAGGAAACCAAATCATCCTGGAAAGTAATACTAAATGACAGAGTATTGCAGGAATAATAAATATATAATACTGTCTTTAACAGTCTAAGGAAATAGCAAGTGACTGGATGAGATCAGGACAGTAGTTTAAAGGCCCAGGGTTCTAGCAAGTGACTTTATCTTTGTGGATTTCTACCTGAATTCAGAGTTGGCTGAATGAATGTAGAAATATGCAGTCAGATGCTGCACTGCAGCTGTTCTGTTTAGGGGACTCAAGAGCACATCTTTTCTGACTTCAAGTGGGCAGTAAATTATTTTCAATAATTCCCTCTCCTGTTACTTCCATAAGTACTAGAGGAGAAATTTGTAGTTTTTCAATCAATTTTTACCTGCTTAGGTAGGCCATCGATCACTGACATGTGCTACATGACTTTTTGTCAAATACAAAAGTAAAGTGGACTTTAACATCCTTGTGGTGGTGGTGAAGGGGATTTCTTCTACAGTGGTAGTTTTATGACTGCTATAAACTTCTTTTTCTTTTGTGAGGTTCCAGTTGCACTTGCATGCTGGTTTTGTTCTGGAGTGTCTTAATAAAGTTATTGATGTCAAGGATATAATGACATAAAATTATTTCTTAGAAGGGACTTTTGGACTGTTTCTATCATGTTGGGCCATCCGAATAAAGCAGGAAGTTATAAAATGAAAATTATTTACTGTGTTCAAGGATTGATATGTATCAGTCTTGCTGCTCTTGTCTTACCACAACAAGCTTTCCTAAAAAATGGACCATATTCTGCAACAAATGAGTTACTTGGTATGTATAAAGAGAAAGGGCTGTAACGATTTCAACATGGTTTTTAACCTGGAAGGATAACTAATGGATGTAGAATAGAATGGAATTTTCTTTCACATTTATTTTTAAAGTACTTCAGAGTGCATTAGAATAATGAGCTAGTTACTGGTACTGGAATGAGAATAAACAAGGCTGTTTTTATGGTATGGCAAATTAGACATCCATTATGTGGCCAAGCAGCACTGAAGGATGTAGCAGACTGGGAATTAAGCTGTAGTGTTAATTGATTATGAAATCATTTGATAGCCTTTGGTTTTACTGAAGTGATTCTGAGAGTGCATCATAAACTCAAAATCCATTATAGGAGAGGCACCACATTCTGCACTGAGGGTAATGTCAGTAGTGGGCCAACTTCTGACAACAGTGGAAAACTTACTTTGATTTTTGCAGCTATTTTACATAAAAAGATTAGGGAATTGTGCATCTTTCTGGCCATAGCTATGAGTACAATTTGGATCTACATCCTTTAGTTTTACAACATGAATATCTTTGTTTAAGCCGTTGGTATATCTAGTTAAATGACATGTGCTCTTCATCTTTCTTGTATGTATAAATTGCTTCCTTAAATTAGAGGTAAGTGTGTCGAGTGCTTCTACTTGAAAAGGCAAGATGATCCAGCATTAGCTGATTAATACTGTCTAGCCTCTGTGCAAGGTGACAGCTCCCAGTTTCTTTTAAATGTAAAGAACATTGCACGTTTTGGTCTATTATTATACCCGTTCCCAAGGTTTTTGCCCTTGGGTTGCATGGGAGAGCGCCACATGGCAAGGTGGGCCACTGGCAACCTGCTGTGTCTTTGGGTGTTTTAATGTCTGTTCTTAGGCCAGATTCGGTGCCAGCTTTGCCAGGCTGCCCACTCCTTTTCTTGTACTGCGTTTTGTTAGGTCTTGTTTTGTCTTCCTCGCCAGTTCAGCCTCCTAAAGCAGCTGTGCTTTCTTCGTTTCGAAGTCAGAGCAATTGCCCTAAATTCATAACACTTAATAGTTCCAAGCGGTTTATAACCTTTTAACAGCTTTCTCTCTTGCTGCTCCTAATGCAGGAGTCCCTGCCTTTTGTTCATGGAAGGTCTGGCCAGTTTGACAGCCATGCTCATTTTCACTGCCTCACCTCTGCCTTGCACACTTCTCTTTTTGCTGCTTTCCACTTTCTTCTCCTAAGGGCAGGGGTCCTAGGGCTGTGGAGAAGTCAGAATGTAAAGATAAAAGGAAGATGAAATGGGTAAAAACAGTAGTCTGCAGTGCAAAAAACATAAAGGGGCAGACAATAAATCTCCAGCACAGGCTGGGGAAGACAGGGGTGAATTACGTGGTCATTCGGGATAGCTGCACAGTTGTGCTCTGTGCAGTCAGAGTTTTGCTCTTTCAGGTGACTTTTGATATTCAGTTTTACTTCTTTGTGGGAACAAATACTGTCATAGACACTACGGGTAAAGTCCATTTTGCTGGGACATATCAAGAGGTTTCAAGTTCTCCTCAGGCAGCTGCTGGAGATTGGCAAAAGGGATCTCAATTTATTGACTAACATGAAAAGAAAGAGAGAAACCCTAGCAAAAACCACACCACCAGAAACTTCTGTCCCCCCTAATTCTGCTGAATAATGTTACCTCTTCATATGAACTTGTACTGAGCAATAAGACTTCTGGGTATGGGATGAGGTAGAAGGCAGTTGAGCTAGTCTGACATTATTTGGTGACTTGTGCATATAAATACTCTTCTAGTGCCACTTCTACATAGGTACCATACATTTCTTTAATGGTATTTAATTGAGATTAAAAAAGCTGTTGGAGTGGATGCTGTGAATGCATATTAGGAATACTACTTAAAACCGTAAGCCTTGATATGATAAACTATAACAAGTCTGAAGGACTCATAATGGCTTATCATGTCAATAAAATGCACTTAAAAATCCCCAAGTGATTAGAAGGAGCCATTTCAGTCTATTATATCAATTGTTATATGCTGAGAGCTTGAGAGATTTATTTTTCTTTTCCATCCTCTGTTTAAAAAAAAAAGAAAAGAGGAAATTAAATCATAATAAGCTATGTTCAAATAGAATCAAGGTACTAAAATAAAGCCACAGAAGGTGATTTACAAATTAAGGAAGGCAGTAAAAAGTTCTTTCCAAGCAGAGAATACTCTCATGTTACACTTGGTCTCTCATTTTTAAGCACCACAGGATGGCTGATGCATAGAGTGTGTGCTTGCACCAAAGATGTTCCTGTTGAACTGGCAAAAAGTGTAAATTAAACATTTTGTCACAAGAAATCAGAATAATTTTGGCACTTATACCAAGCGATGACCTCCTGCACTTGCACACAGGGAAAACTGAATTGACTTTACAACCCCATGTGGTAGTAAATGCTCAGCAATGGCTGTAGCAGAAGAGGGTGGTGATGTTTTCCTAGCCTCATACTTTTCCTGGCTGATTTTTCCAGGCATCTTCTTCAGGGGATGGGGAAAGGTTAAGGATGTAACCCCCAAGCTCTAGAGGGCGACAGGGGCCCTGATGTTTGTTGTTACTACTCCGACATGGCTCTGAAGCAGCTGCTGGGGGATACATTTCCATCCAGGAGAAGGTCTGGCAGACTGTGTTTTCCCCACGTGTTACTCTGCCTCTTGTCCACTTGGTTTTGTCACCTGGACTAGCCTGTGAGGCTCACGTAGATCCACGAGGCTTTGGGAGATGGCAGGAGGAGCTGCCCTAACAAATGACCTTTGGTGAGAGGGACAAGCTGGTTTTGGAGGTGGTTACTGTGCTGGTGCCGTGTGCATTTTAGCCAGGGGAAAGCCTTGTTTGTTAATTTACACAGCTGAGTCGGGAAAGCTTTGAATTGTTTTCTGCTAATAATAAATAAATATCCCTTATATCGCGTATTTGCAGGCTCTGAACTGGATTGCGTAGCTGTTCCGTAGCATTTCAAACAGACCTGAGCTGGCTCTCTGGGGCCAGCTTTGCAGATGGGTCTGGGACAGTCTTAAAATAGCCCCTGGGGGCAGATTGCTGGTGAAATTGGTGTCACGGCTCCCCAGGCTGGCGCAGTCGTCAGAGGGAGAGGCGAGGGCTGCTGAGCGGCTCCGTGTCCTGCTCTCAGCTGGCAGGCTTAACCTCTGCGGCGCACACGTTTCAGCTGTTTAATGTCTGAATAGATGGAGAGCATTCTGGGAAAGGGAATTTTTCTCTCCCAACAGTATCCCTGCTATCTCACTTGCAGATATTACATTTTACATTTAATGCAATCCTTCCGAACCGTCCAGCTTCGTGTTCTCAAAGCCTGAGTCGCTCCTCTTCCTGCCCGTACAGAATTAACCTGTTCAGTCCTGCACCCCACTCATATGCTCAGGGTGCCCCTGGGACAGGGATGTGTGGGGCTGCAGGTTTTGGGGGATCCTTCAGGGCTGCTGCTGGCAGATAGGCAGGAGAGAGAAAATAAACAGGTTCAGGAGGTGGGGAAAAATGAGCTGGTGGAAGCCAGGGGAGGGAAGCAGTGGCAAGTAAACACAGCTGAACGAGAGGAAAAAGATGTTTATGTGTGCTTGCTTAAGGTTTGCAGTGGGGATAGCTGCAAGTCTGTCAGGACAGTTTCTCCCCTCACAGTGCTGTGAACCCTTCGTCTACTTACATGCTGTTATATGTGAGTAAGAAATTTGGCATTACGAAATTATCTTTGTGACCGAAATGCATCCAGTGAGGTTTGGCAGAGATAAATGCAGATACTCCACGAGAGCCCCAGTTTGAGACTCAGCTGAAATAACAAGGCAGAACAGGCACATTCCCACCTGTACGTGCACACGTGTGTACATACGTGTGTGCAATGCTGGCTTCTACCCAAGAGAGGAGGCTGCTAACTGAATGACCACTTGTCAGGAACAGCAATTTAAGAGCGACTTAAAAACATGCATTGGATTTAAAAAGGAGATGGCACCCTAACAAACACCCAGAGATTACATATCTCAAATTATCAAAGCTGAGGAAATGCTGGACACGGAAACGCAGTGTCTGCGTTGTTAGTCGACATCAGGCTGCACATTCTGGAGCAATATTGCAAGATTCATTTTTCATTTTCTGATATCTCGTTGGGGAGGGAGATGTAGTTGAAAAAAGTGATCAACAAAAGAACAAATAAGGAAGAAATGCTAAGAATATTCAAGATAAGGTTTTATTGTGCAAAAATCTCTGAACAGGACATTTTTCAATCTGTTCTGTTATTTTTACTATATTTGTTTGGCAGGCTTATGTTTCAGGCAGCCAGAAAGATAAAATAGGGTTTTAAAACCCCAACAAATACTAAAATGCAGGAGAAAATAGGTTGAGAAAGTAGGCTGGGAATAAAAGGAAACCAGCAAAATAAACTTGAATACATAAAATAAACTAAAAAAAATACCAAAAATAAAAGTACTGTTTGGAGTTTTACAATTTTAAAATCTGATCATATGTCTAGATTTTAATATGTTGAACTAGAAATGTTTAAGTAATTATGAACATCTAAAAACTTTATAAAAATGGCTAAATTGCATCTGTCCAAATGATCATAGCAAATTCTTTGAGAATGTAAGGAAAGACATTTATAATATTTTATGGTTTTTAAATACCTTGCCTTTGTGTCCCCTAGGAAGTTCAAAAAAGCATTATGAGTGAGAGAAAAATGAGAGGAGCATGTTTACAAGTATTTTTAAAGTGATAAAAAATATTTGTTTAAGACAGAATGCTTAAATACATCACCTACGTTCATCACATGTGTCTGCATGTGCGGATGTTGTAGGGTTTATGTAGCATGTAGTCCTGTCTTTTTGCAATTGTAGAAATTTCGTGACTCAGTGTGACTTAGGCACATAAAACTGTTCTTTAATAGATAATTTTTCTTATTTACTGAAGAGCAATACTTACACAATAGGGTACTATCAGTAAATTAGTGTTTGCTTTGTTTTGGTTTATGCTTTGGGCTAAAAACAGGTGAAGCCAGGATAAGTTTGTTTGTGAAAGCTGGGTGAATACTAATGAGAAGAAAAATCATCCCAGTCAAACTGAATAAATTCTGTGGATAGTATGAAGGATTTTCTGCGATCCATATTGTCCTTGGACTTGGCTGTTGCATTGTACTTTAAATGGAATTGATTGTGTGGTTGTAATGAAAGTAACGGATTGATTTCTATACAGAGTTACACAGAGTAAATAGAAAAATGTTCTTGTCTTGACCTGCATTCATAAACTAAAAATCAGTGGCTTTTGACCTAATCGTTAATAAAGAATGCAAATGTAATATAGGAAATAGGAAGGTTTCTTTAATTCTTAGAAAATTTACTGTTTATCGGGTTATGCTTATGTGCTTTCTTGGATTTTAATTCATTCTGTTTAGGAATTCTAGTAACTGTAATCTATTTTCTCTTCAAGGAACTTGTACTTCTTGCTGTTCACATATTTTTTGAAAATATATTTGACTGTTTCCTTTCTTACTAATCCTTTTGCCGTAACTACATGGCATTTTCCTTTATCTAGGTAGGATATAGATGATTTTTGGTTCCTTCTCTGTTGAACAGTGTTAGCATAGCATTTTTGTGAGTGTGTGACTCATACACTTTTGGGTTGCTACTACGTATAATATCCTAGATTATTTCTAAAAGATAGTGCTTTCTGAACTAAATATGCAGATTAACAGTTTAATATTGTAATAAAAGGAGGAAAGCTGTTGATTGAAATAAGGTGCAACATTCTTTCTACTTGAAAAAACCTAAAAAAAATTTATATTATTGCAATGATTATCTCAGTGAAAGTCCATAGAGATATTTATGAGCAACATCTATTATTCTTTTTTTTTTTCTTTTTTGCATGTGAGAGATTGTGGTTCAGGCCCCAGTAAAATGCACAGCCCAGCTGGTAAATTCTCTCATTGAGCTGTAAACCAGGACTACAACAAGCAAGATCTGAGTTACTGCATTCATCGGTTTCTCGTTGAATTTTGCGACTTTATTTTTGGTGCTTAGAGTTTAATTTCTCACTGAAGTAGAGCAGCGCATTGTGGCTCCACACAAACAAGAAGAGCAAAACAATAGCAACCCCAACGCACCGACGGCCACCGCTACTCCATTGTAGCTTCCAAAGGCACTCTATTCTTCCCAGCCCACTTGATATCCTGCAGGTTGTGGCAGTACAATTCACAGGAAAAGCTTAGACATTGAGCTTGCACGCTTTTTGACTCCATTTTAAACCCTTTGTTCACACCGGGGTGGCATTTTTTCACACCACATGTGGCAGCTTTGACTCCTATCCAGCTTGTCGTATAGAATCAAAGTCTGTGATTTCTTACATTCCCAGTGTTGTCTCCTGAGTTGCTGTATTCTTTGTAGCTCCCAAAATATTACAAATCTTAATTTCAGTCATAAGTTTTTAAAGCTCTATGGGCTATGGGATGAGACAACTGTACCTGCACACTTAGATTTGGTTAAAATCAAAGCTGTTTGCAGGGGAGGGGAAGAGCTCTTTTTGCCTCCCTGTTCTCCTTTAAGAAACCTCAACACTGGCAATTAAAACCTGTGTGGTGAATTTGATATACATTCATTCTCCCTGATGTATGTTTTGCAGAAAAGAGTTAAAATATATACTATATATCTTTGGAATGCTATGTATCTTTGGATTTGTAAATCATATGAGTGCTTGTACTTTGTTTCAGTATTAAAACATTATTCATCTTAAGAGATTCTTTTGTTGCACACAGGCGTCATCTGTTGTGCTCTCTTTTCCCTGCTTTTCCAAAGACAACCTTCATCTGCAATTTTGCTGAAAGTTTTAAGTGCCATGTCTATAATAAATTCTACTTCAAACTAATTTTGAAGAGAAGAAAATAAGTCTACCAATAAAAATGCCCCTAAAATAAACATTTTTGGAAGTTTATTAATAGAAGATCTATTGCTTAAATTAATGTCGTTCAGTGTAGCTAAAATGCCACTTGACTCCTGAAACAAATGCTAAAGTATATATTTCATACCAAGAAATTTTATGATGGATTGCAAGTCCCAAGTGACAGGGCAACAATAACATTTGGATAAAAATTGTCACAGGAATTAATGTTACTTGTACTTCACACTTTTTTGATATATTTTTCAAATGATCAATGAAAATTAAATGGTTGTGTGATTTGAAAGAACATTCTCAGTTCCATGTATATTTACAAATCTGTATATTCATTGTTGCTGGTTCACTCAGCTGAAGATAATAGAATAATTTCTCCTTGGCACATATGCTAGCCTGTACATTGACATGACACCCTAATAAATATTTTGACTTGAGAGCTGTTGTTTGTTGCTGTTTGTCAGGTGGTTAGAATGGTCTTTTGGCTGCCGCTCCCCTCGCGAACTAAAATATTAAAATGTATGCTTTCAATCTAGCAGCTTTCTTACTGCATTTTATACATTTTCTGACTGCTCATTCTTTCTTTAAAACATAATGCTGCTGTGCGTTTAATGCATGCTGCTTATTCACCAAAATCTGCCTGATTGTTTATGGAGTTTATGAAATACTTGCATTGGTTTTATGTTTGCTTTTAAGAATGGCACGAAATTGTATTATGTAAGAGAATAGTTAAGTAACTACCTCTAGAAAGAAAAGATGGCAGTGTTCTTTTCCAGTTTAGAAAATATAATTAATAATAATTCCATGTGCTTGCTTTTATGCCATTTCCTTGCTGTTTGTTTATGGAACATTAGATGTTAAGTTGTTAAATCATCTTGACTGGTCTGACATGTAGCAGCACTGAATAAGAGAAAGTCTGTTCGAATTAATCTTTATTTCGTATTTCAGTCTAAAATCTCAAATATATAAACTAACCCCTAGTAATAATTAATTTCCAAATAGAAGCACAGATTTATTAGCTCTGCTCCTAAGCAGATATTATGTAATTAAAAGAATCCAAAATATATGAAAATAAACATGTAACTCATGGTTGTTGGAGGTTTTTTTGTCTGTGATTTTTCAAAAAAGATGAACACTCGAACACATTTAGAAGCCATATCTAAAAATAGTTTTATTGTGAATACTAAATTATACAAAATTTATAGAAATGTTCTTTGAGAGCAATAAATACTTTAATAAAATTACATTAAAATGGATTTTTAAAAGCTACCTATTACTTAAAAAAGTAATTAATCTAAATTAACATTTCTGTAGACAAAATGAGGCATTGTTTATTTCTTTTTTGCCAAGCACCTTAGCAGTTCCTGCAGTTTAAGTAGCTAAAAAGTCCAGGCATTCTGAATGCAGTTTTAGATCATACAAAAAGAGTTGTTTTATGAAAACTGAAACTATAAAAAGATGAAACCTCTCAGAATGCAATACAGTAATTTGTGCTAAGCACTTATTTTCCAAAGCATGCCATAAGGAGACAAACATATAAAATACTCATGCAAGCTTATCCATTTACTGTTTAAATATTAAAACAGTGACTCAGAAAAGCAATGTACACACACTTAGCAGAAAGTTATTTAACTGTCACTAAACTTGACATCACACAGCATTTTTAGAAGACTTAAGTATGAATTTCTCAGAAGCAAGACAAGTTCAGTAAGTGAATCAAAATTAGTTTACCTACTTTCACAGCGCATAATTACTGAAGAAAAGGCATGATCTTATTTCATTTAAGTGTCATGAAGCAGAAATATAGAATAAGCATTTGTTAATATCCATTCCAGAAAATCCCAACTTTTATTTCTCCGCATTTTTTTCTTTTCCCCATGTTTCTTCAGACCCTCTTCATGTCAATATTTCTTCCGTTTCCAGAAAAGAGAAGGGATGGGTGGGGGGGAGAAACCCCAACAACAAAACCCCACAAACAATCAGCAAAAGCATAATTGGTTTATATTGCCTTTCAGCTTGTGGCCTGTCCTTGTATTATTAAATCAGATAATACATACTCCCCTAAAATTCAGCTTGGAGTAATCCTCTGCTACTTAAGGCTGGATGAAAAGAGTACTCATTGTGAATTATGTTTCATCTGTCACAATAACCTTCTTTATTCTTTAGTGCACCTCCCCTTTGCCTGCGGCAATTAGAGAAAATAGGTATGCCTTGAAGTATGAGATAGTGGTATCTCAAAAATATATATACTGATGTCATATACAGACAGTGCTGGGTTAGCAGCACCCTGAAGAATATATAAGCCCTTTTTGATGCAATCCAAATTTTGTTAGAACAGAGTAGAGGCTGGCATATTGTACAACGAGTAGGTGCTGATGGCTTTCACTAGATTACTGTTTTTTTGACAAGAAGTGATCAGAGATTTTGCCATTCCATTAAAAAAAGAGTAAAAACTTGCTTACCGACTGGTATCCCTTTCCACGTTAGCTACAATTCTGTTTGTTTGGTTTTTCTTAATTTGAAAGTGTTAGAGAATCTTTTTCTTCACTCCTCGCTGAAATTCCTAGAGTTCTGTTGAACTCTTTGACTGAACATTTCAGCTACATTTTCTCAGTGGTTTAACATGATTTTCATAATTTCTCACAGTGGTGCAGACATTTAACTGTTTCATCTTTAAAATAAAATACATATTAAAAAAAAAGAAAGGTTGACCTGCAAATATCAAAAATGTTTCTGCACTAGTACAGAAGAGCAAAAATCCATGTTATCAGATACTAATTTTCCAAATTAGTTGTCTTTCTGTAACAAGGGAAAAAAAGAATATAAACTTTTTAAAGTTTTAGTAACCGCTGCCAGGTTATTTTATCTATTAGAATATCTGTCTCTTCTTTAAGACTATCTACTTTATTGCATTTAACAAACAAACAAAAAGCAATATATTTTTGGATTTTTTACTTTTTCAATTTATCTTGGAAGCTTTCCAAGTTCAAATTTGTTTTTCTCCTGTGTTATTTTTAAAGCCTTATGGCAGTAAACTTACAGTCGGTATCTTGTTTTGAAACCCCTCGCAACTCTGGGCTGTTCATACCGATTCCAAATCAGCCTCCCTTGCACTTTAAGGGGGCTGATGTTCAACTGGGATTGACTAAAAGAGAAAGCACCTTTAAAAAAAAGAATAAAAATTAAGTGCTAAATCAAGCAGGTTAAAACAAAGAGATTCTTCTGTGACGCTGGTCTAACATTAAGACACGGTTATTAAAGTTCCTAAGAAATTACTATACCACAAAAACCAATAATACTTGTGAATAAAGGAAGAGAGTTTGGCCCACTGCACAGGTTTGGGCACAAAAGTGCTTGCTAAGCTATCTATTTCACACATGCAACGACAGAAGGTTCGATATTCATTCGATCGATGACTGAAAAGGCACAATGGCAAAATCGGACGGACTTCTTTTCAAATACAGATCTCCGATGTCCCCCTACAGTCTGCAGTCGCACGGCTGGTGGTGTGGCACAGACGGAGCAAGGGTTACATCAAGGCTGTTCTCTGGACCGTGCAAACAGTCTAGACCAATGACCTGCAGCATCGTGCCCTTTGAAGAAGAGGCAAGTTCAGTCACAACGAAGAAAAATCAAGGCGTACCCCTTTTAACAATAGGGAGCAGCTCGTGGCTGCAAAGAGGTAAGCAGGGGTAAGCAAAAAAAGGCATCTGCTTCCATGGTTACAGGCCAAGCATGGGAACCTTGCTTTTGAAGAGGGACGGTTCTCAGGCTCCCTCACAGGCTATGTCATGCATTATAAGCAAAGGCAGGTTGAGCTGAAATCCGCAGAGTTATTTCAGAGTAAAATGATACGCGAACACATGGCTGTTAGCAAAAAAAAAGTCACATGACTGTTTAGAAGCAGCCTTGCACTGTTTCTGAATCGAGCCTTTCGTTCGGGGCAGTTTCTTCTCCTTTTCTTTCTTTTATTGCCTTTTTTTTTTTTTTCCCCTCCGCTTTTGCAGCAAACTAAGAAAAGTGGGAGAAGGTTTATACAAAACAAACATTTGTTTGATACACAAGATTCTGGCTGTTCTCCTTCTCTAAAGTGAAAAAAGGTCAAGGGTCAATGTTTTTTCATGACAGGGCCACAAATCCTTTTGTTAGCGTAGCTTTAGCAAATGCCATTTAAAATAAGATTTTGCTTTTCTTTCCAAGTGCATATTATTATAAGTTTGACAGAGTATGAAACTAATGAATTTCTGTCTCTCTGCAATAACTTTTTTGTTCCAACATTTTGCCAGTTCTTTTTCTTCATTTTTTGGCTCTACAGTGCTAATTTTTGAGATTTGCGCTTCTAGACAAGACAACTAAAAATGCACACAAAATCAACACATTATAGTCCTGCCGTCTTCGGGGGTGAAAAAGAGAATTATCTGCAGGCATAGGTAGTAAAAATGTGATCAGTGACTATAAGCCTGTGGTGTAACCATTAACCTTTGAGAATCATTATGTTTGTACTTTGTTTCTTCTTGCTTTGTTATTCCTTTAGCTGCGACGTGTTCCATTTCCTCCTGAAAAATTAAAATGTGCAGTGTATTTGCCTTGACATAGGTGTGCCTGGTTTTTTAATTGTGTTTATTACATCTGTTCTGTGACATTTTAACTGTTTGTGGTTGTTTGTAAATTTTGATGGCTTCCTATTTTATTAGAATTTTACTGTTAAAGAGTTTGCTTTAGTAGCTTCTGTTACCTACCTACTATATGAAGGTCTGTATTATTAAAAGCTACAGCATTTTTCTTCTTATTATCAGTAGGAGATTATTTTATTCCAACTATTCTTGTTAAAACTGGGGAGGAGGGGGGTGGGAGGGGGGACAGTGGGA
>VYZQ01037884.1:13486-38405 GCA_013400655.1 Mystacornis crossleyi
TGGGAAATCTGTGATAAATATGCTAATATGCAAGGTCTATAATTGTATATGCAAATCATCGCGTGGAGGCATCTGTGCGTTCTCTGGGAGGGCATTCTACAAGGTGCATTCGCCGTGCATCGCTCCGGGGGGGCATTTCTGCGGGGTGCTCTTGCCTGGATGCATCTAAGGATCCCTAAATANAGAGTGGAGACCCATTTATGCAGTGTGTTAAGAGGTAAAGAATAGGGAAGCACTGCAAGAATGAAGACTGTGTTAAAGGGAAACACTCCCACAGCATTTATAAATTCTTTCGACTACCTCGTAAAGGAAGAACTAGTTTTTAACCTATTTGTTTTACTATGGCATGTTTTACATGCATAGCATGAGCTGTGCATAGAAAGACCTTTGCTGTCTTCCCTTCGATTTGGACTCAAGGCAGCAGTGTGTGTGCCATTTCCAACCCTCAGTCAGCAGGCACTCCAGAAGTATGCCTTAATTACACCACATGCCTGGATTTCAGATGCAGGATCTGAGAGAAGCCCATGTAATGACAGAGGATGATGACAGGGCACAACATCCTTTGCTGTTGGCATGAGATGTTTGCTGTTACAAAATGTACTTGGTGTGCATGAAGCTGCCAGTGGCTTTGGATCTGCAGTTTCTGGAGGGCAGTTCTGAGCCATATAAGGAAGAAATTCAGGAAAGACACATGTTTTCATGGGAGACAGTTGTCTGATGAAAGTGAGTGCTGTGAGAGGACTCGTGCTGATGTGTGATACTATGATACTCCCGGAAACCTGATATGAAACACTGAGGTATGTTTTGAGGGGAAAGAATTGAAAAAGTTCTCAACTTGACTGTAGATTTTATTTGATCTTCCTTTCCACGTACCACTGGAGCATTCTTGGGAAAAATGTGGTGCATTGAGAAGTTAATGAGACATTTTGTATCAGACAGACGTTGAGGTATAAACAGCTGAAACAAAAATTAAAAAACCCACGAACACATAAATAAAGGCAAAGGATGGCTGTGAGCAGCTTATTGCACACTATTTTCTGTTTGGATCTTCTACTGCTGTGTCTTCTTCCTTGGTGTAATTGACCTCCCACTGATGCCATGAAGATTTTTTGCTTTTTCATACNACACCATCACATTCACTTACTGCATACACACTCTCATGAGTAATGCATGCATCTTATTTGGGTTTATTTTACTGTATAACCCTATATTGGCATATAGAAACAGTGTCAGCTTTAGGCAAGGCCAAAGTGGAAGTGACTGCTCTGCTGGGAAGTGGTTAAGGTGAGATTCAGTCAAAACTACTTCCCTACACAGAGTCATCTACACCCAGAATTCTTCAAACACACTTCCTTTCATCAAATGACACAAGCATCCATGTGTTGACACCCATTTTTCCTGCCTTGCAAATGTTAAATCCTTTAGAAAAAACTGTAGATGTTCAAGTTACTGCTCAAGAAATTTCTACTTTTTAGGCAGACCTGGTGGCCCATGACCTCCACTTCTGTCTCTCATAAATTCCTTCCATACCTATCTCCCTGTCACCTGTGGCCATCATAATTATACTCAGGATTTTCCTGGTTCTTGTGTAGTCTGTGTGCAGAGCATGTGATGATGCGCAAAAGTGCTGGGCCTAGTACACTGTCCCCCGCAACTGATCTGTGCATGTGCTGAGGCAACAGCCAATATTTCTGGATGTTTGGCAGCAAAGTTTGGTCAGACCTTTTGCAGAGTTTTTTTTTCAATCTGCCAGATGTTCAGAAATCCTAGACAATGCTGAATATCCTCAAATTCCACCCAGACAAAATTTCTGTGCAGGAAAGAGGCCATGACTGGGGAACACTGAACATACGTATCCCTGTTCTGAGTTGTCTTTTCTTAGGGTTGGTTTTATTCTTTTGTATAATTGAGCCTATGTTCAGTAACCCACCCACCTCCAAACTGTGGAAGAATGTGTTATTTGATCTTATCACATTTATTGTTCTATTTGCTTTCTGTCTCCTTTGCCACCTAGTTGCTTATCTGCAACCAGCTGGAGACAGGAGCTCTGCTCCATACAGTGCCAGAAAGATTGACTCCCTGTTTTTGGTTGTTGTGATAGGAACTGCTGTAATTAAAGGAATATCAAAAGCAATCTAATAACCGTGATGGTAATAATAGTAATAGAAGTTGTTTAAAACACTACAACTAATGTACACATGGAATTAAAGAGAATCTTGTACTATTTTGAGTAGTATCTACCCAAACCAGCGTTGTTTTAGCTGAAGCCAGACCACATATTTGTGCTACTCTTGGTCACCACTTTCTTTCTTTACTTTTTCTTTCATGTGTTTCTAAATATTTTGGATTTTGAGGTGGAAGCAATTAAAATCACATGACAAAGCTGATAGTAAAAATCTGTGTGACTTAATTGCATCTACCTGCCCCCAGTTTGGTTTGGGGGAACCAACAAACTGTTTACTCTGACACATTTATTGTAGGTATCTTTTTTGTGATCACCTGCTAGTGTAATGTATTGCTTAAAGCATGGCTTTGTGTCAGCTAAAGAGGAAAAGAGTTTCTATTTAAGAATTTATCCATAAGGATGTCTCTAGGGTTGATTTTGAGAAAATTTACTTCATTTGCAGGGATTGCTGAACTTGCTATTTTTTTATAGTCATTAAGCAGAAATCAGAAAAAAAAAAACCCTCCTAAATTATGTATTGACAAATTGCTGAGGAAAAGGAGAAATAAAATATTCATATTGTGGTGTAAAAGAGGTTCAGTCTTTTACAAAAATAATGATGGACTAAATGTCATGACTAATCATAAAGTCCACTGTTTAGGGTTGATAATATACAAGTATCTGAAAAAAGAATAGAAAAAAATCTAACTACTTCCAAAGAGAAAAACAGCTAATCAGCATATCCTAAATAGCAGAACAAAGATATGCCCAGAGATTGAATCCATGTAGGTCAGAGTAGAACCAGTCATTATAATTCTTCTTGGGTTTTCTGTCCCATGATGGTTAATCATGAATCTCTCAAATTTCAACAATGTCTTATTAAGTACTCCAGTTCTGCTTTTAATTTGAAAAATATCATCATCTTTTCCAGACTAGTCTCCCTTGCTCCTCTGGGTCAGTGCATAAGTCTTTGTTGTGGTTGATTCCACTGGCAATAAAACTCATCATGCAGCATTGTGCTTTCTTATTTAAATAAACGTTCTTAGTAGTACATGAAACATGACTGCAGCTTAGCATTATGATGTTTTAAACTTGATTTTTTGGAGAATTGCGCATTTGACTCTTATCACAATCATATTAGGTTTAAAAGTTTAGAAAGAACTAGTAACTGTAACAGAACTGAGAGTAGTTAACTTTTTTTCCTTGTGCTGCAATAGCCTATAGTGGTGTGACAGGTATGGAAAGGGGGGAAAAATATTTTGGTTGATTTTTTTTTTTTTACTTCCAGAAATATGTCTCTACCTGAAAAGCTTTAAATTTTGTTTTTCTAGCTCACCTTAAAGGCAGAATCGGTTGCTTATGATTAGGCGTGTATTTGGCTAACTAGTAATATATTTACTTTCCACCATCATAAACAAGTTTTGAACTTCAAGACTCTTGCCTGCATCTGGCTGATAAAACCAGAAGGGTCAGGGAAGGGTTCAGTGCCATATGTAGCAATGAGAACCCCACATAAAACAGCAAAGTATGTTTTCGACTGTCTGTAAAAGTGTCCTTGAAAATTTGCACCAAATGACGCCAGGTCACACTTCTTGATATAGTTCTGCTTTGCCCCTGTGGGAAAAGAGAGTAGTCATTAATAGACAGCAAGCATGATGCATTCAGAATCTTTGCAGAAGGCCACATGTGGAGAAGGTTTATAATCAAAACACATCATTACTCATTATGGTTTTGCTCAGTCCACGCTCACTCTAGCACCTAGACTCCAAAGCTAAAAATTTCTGCTTTTGACATGTTACTTGGCCCTGTTCACTCATGGATATAGTATGAAGTTTGGAAACCTACTGGGAAAAACCAGGCAACATAATATTTTTCCATGTAAAATTTGGACTCCCCAGTATCTAAGACCATGCTGAACAGCAAATTGCGTTGCTGTGAATTCAACCCATTCATGAGGGGGAGGAACCCGTCTGTCTGACAGGGAGCAGCAAGGGCTGGCTGCTCCCCAAAGGAGCACGAGCCAGGAGCCGAAGGGGAGCCATGCATGGGCTGTGCTCTCACCAGCTGGCCACAGTCCTGCAGGCTCTGCTCCCAGCAGGCACTGCCATGTGCTCTGACAGGGTCCTCTGATGTGCCCGGACACGGCAACCCGTGAACCGGGGTCAGGATCCCAAAAGAGGATACAGACGGGAGCAAAAGTAGGCAAGGCCTGATTGGTCTTCTATAGGTTTCTAGTTCAGTTTTTAATGTTCGGTCTGTAAGACATTATCTTGTTACTGGAGGTTACTGGATCTCCAGCAGGGGCCTGAAAACAGCATCCATTTTTCTACCTAAGCTTTTAGAATTCACTGTTTAGTGTCTGGGGACAAACCTGCCTTCATCATGATTCTTAAGCCAAAAGTCATCCCAGTTCATAATTCAACATCCCATGTGAGTACACATCTCCGTGTTCTTCTCTTATATTGGGGAAATAAGCTTTGGAAGAGATGTTGATGTGTGGGGCTAGTGCTTGCTGAGGGAGACACTGCTACTCCTGTTGCTGTCAGAGGTTACACGTCACAACTCTGCACTGGTTGGAGCCTGAAAATCAAGGCATTCCACTGACTGGTCGTTCCTGGGGTGACTAGTCCAGTTCAAGGGCTTTGAATTACTTGCCTAAATATGCTGACTTTATTCTTCTAGGAAATCTAACAACCAGGCTATAGGTTAGGAATCAAATAATATTTGTTGACTCACAAGTTAGTAACCTGGCCTCTAGGCTAGCCATCCCACGTTAAGAATATGTTGTAGTGATATTCTGGAGGTTATCTAAAATCTTACACCTCTCTTTTTCAGAGGGATTTTAGGAATAGACAGAGTGAAAACCTGGAAATTTTAGTTTTAAAAAAATAAAATTCTAGGCTTTCTGATGGTGAAGATAGCTTTATTCTCTGTAAGTCAGTGCATTGTTGTAAACCTGTAGTCAGACAGAACAAAGAAGTCTTTGTCTTCTGAAAATGCCGTGGCTAAAACTGGTACAAATTCAAAGTCAGCTTTGCATTGTTTTTATCGCTTACATGGAGATCTTTGTAATTTATTTGAAGAATGAGGCAAAAGGGAAAAATAAGTGATCTTTTCTGAATTTTCCTTGCTTTTCTGTATATTTAAAAAAATATTCTTGTGAACGTTACTCTATGGAATATACTAGTTATCATAAATACAACAGCTGAGCTTACTAAAACTCTAATTAAAAGTCTTACTGCATTCCAACTGCAAGTTTTCATTTAAAGATAACAACAGTCTGCACACGGAGCCCAAAGAAATGGGAGAGGCAAAGACTGACAAATTGAATAATTCTGCTCATGGTTATTTGCCTTTTGGCAGTGGCATATCGAGCTTACTTCATCCAGCTCTGTGCTCTCTCCACTCACATTGAATGGGAATGGTAATTTTCCTCCAGCTGCGCAGTAGAGTCAAATCATAACTGTAGATTGAGAGTTTGCCATTCCTTCAGTATGTCCCATAATACACAAGCAAGCCTCTATTTATGGTGCATGCATCATTTAAATTGTTTTTGCAAAGCTTAGAATATTAATGCAATGCACTCTGTTTTGTAAAAGGTTTGTAAAAGCACCTGCACACATGGTAGTATGAAAACTAAGTTTTATCTGAAACCTAACTCATTTATATCACATTCCTGTACTGGCAAACAGTGAATAAAGAATTTTTCTGTTCTGTGAACTCTCTGGAACAAGAGTTCAATATACTTAAGCTTGATTATTTTTGTCTATATAAATTCTGGTATTCCTTTATAAAAGAATAACTCAGCAGTTTGTCTCTGCAGGGAGGCAAATATAAATATTTCAAAATAAAGTTATGCTCAAAGCCAAGGCACTGGAAAAAAAAGATGATAAAATCTTGGAAAT
The DNA here is from genome assembly GCA_013400655.1 of Mystacornis crossleyi. Lineage (NCBI taxonomy): Eukaryota > Metazoa > Chordata > Aves > Passeriformes > Timaliidae > Mystacornis > Mystacornis crossleyi. Next base: position 19,556 of record VYZQ01037884.1, read on the forward strand.
ACAGATTAAAGAACTGAGGCAAATGTTATTGATTTCTGCTCATTTCATGGTACCACTTAAGCAGCCTAATTCAGCTGGAGTCCTAGTGTTTGTCTGCAGTATTTAACACATACACAGGCCAGAGTAGAGTTGGATCCTTCTCTGGTGGCCTTTCTAGCTAAAACAACAGAGGAAATAATCATTGTTACCCCTTTGACATTTATGTGTGGTACCAAGGCATGGTGAGATTTATTGTCTTATGCAAGATGACACAGAAATACAGAGATACATGCATGGATTCAGAGCTGAATATCTGTCTGCCAGAGGTTCAATTCCCGTCTGGTATCCTAGACATGAACCTATCCTTTGGGGAGATAAATAACTTCTGATTTTGGAAGAGGAAGTTAAGATGCTCAAGAGGTGCAAATATCACAACTATCTAAGTGCCTGCTGTTGGATTAAGAGCATCACTTTCACAGTGCCAGAACTGGGTCTTCAGAGCCTTGACTCAAAGCTGGTTTCTTGGGATATGCAAATGAACAGAAGGTTTGTCTGCCTGGGAGATTATTGCACACCCCTAGGTTTAATGGAAAACACGATGTTGGATTTGTTCAGACCTCTCAGTAGGAATGCCAGAAACTGAAGTCAAGTGGAGCTCGATTGAAAGCATACGCAGAGTGAGCACTTTTTCCACAACCTAAACAGCTACTTTTGAGTGCATGTCTGTTTCTCTTACCAAGACCACAGCAATTTTAGTTTTGAGAGAAAGCATTAGAAAGAAGAGGTGAGCCCACAAACTTTCTCTTGAACTTAACATGTCTATAAATATTTATCCTGAACTGTTGAACTAGAAATTTATGGTCACAGAAATTTATACTTAGTATTCAGTTAGTGCTTTGAGGATTTTTCCTTTTAAACTGTTGTTGCTCAGCCCTTGGTTTTTATTTTGAATTTAAACACGGCCATTCGTACACTGTACTGTCTGAGTTACCTCTGCTAAGATGTTATTAAAAAGTCTATGTGTGAAGTTAGGAAAGCTTATCAATTTCACAGATTATTTCAGGGTGAAAGAATCACTGACAGTTGCTAATAAGCGGTTGATGTTTAGCAATAGGATTTTGTACAGAAATCCTTACTATTTAAGGCAGAGCAGTAAGTTGCACATGGTAAAATAAATGGGAGGAAATAACCTAAGCTTTCTCCTAGATTTTCTCCAAGGTTTAAGGCATCTGCCTATGAATTGGCAGCCTAGAGGAAGGCTTTTTAAAATGGGAAAAATCAGGCAATGACTAAATACAAATATAAAAAAGATTTAAAGGTGGACAGAGATTCAGTCTGCCTAGAATCCCATATTAAGTTCAGAAAACTTGTGCTTACAGAAAAAATGGTCCAGGTGAACTCTGTGGGTGGTTTGCATAAAACTCTTGTCACGCACCTAATGGCTACAGGTCAGCTGGCTACAGCGTGGGGAGAGTGAAAAGGCAGATGTTGCTGCTGGTAGAATGATTTATGAAAGCTCCATCAGAAAAGCTCTGCCAGTCTGAGACAGCCACAGCTGTGTGAAAATACCCCCATTAGTGTAACAGAGGTTTACAGCCCCTGGTTCAGTTGCTGAGTAACATCCCAGCCCCACAGATGTGTTTCTCTATGCAGTGTGTTCCCTTCATGTCCTCTCTACAGGAAGGGTTAGTCCATCTTGACATTGTTCTGTATCTCAGCTGAGTGATGTTTCAGGTTATTTTGTGGCTGTCTGAAAACTCCTGTAACAATGTTAGTTTAAAAGCAATACAGTTAAACTTACTCTTTAAATGAAATGAGATCTAATTTAGAAAAAGCACCTGTACATGTGATTAATTCCAAAAGACATAAATAGGGCTTAAATATTCTCTTAAGAGCTGCATAAATTGGGATTGATGTTTGAATTTAGATAAACTCAAGGCAGCTTGACACCCACTGCTATTCTGAAATTCCACTCGAGTCCTTCAGAAAAAAATATTAGACAAATGGACTTGTTGAAGTTATGGTACCTGGGATAGCAATGCTTTTTTCAAATGGCTATACTCTGGTGGCTGAGCACAAAGCTAATACACTGTGCACCTCTGGGAACTCTTGTCACTGAATTTTACAAAAAAAATATGTGATTAAATGTAGAAGATTGAAGAAGAAATTATGTGCAGCTGCTGTCTGCTTTTCAGTTAGCAGACCATGTCTTCCATGGATAGGTCATAAATTCTTCCCTGCTGAGCACCATAAAAACTGATTCCCCTAAAGACCTATGGTGTAGCGTTCAGCACCTTTGCAATCTGCAAAAAGGGGGTGAATAGTGTGATACTGAATAAACAAATTATGCAGAACTACTTTTCAAGAGTCAAAACTAAAATTTTTGGGCTGCCATCTGCAGAAGGATCTTGTGATTGGTGCTTGGACTATGAAGTATCAAATGCCATTTGGCACTGATGAGTGCAAAGTAGAAAAATAAAACACATCCAAAGTTTACAGAAAGACCGTTGTTTTTTCTTGTACGTACAGTAGGTACTGCTTTGAAGTGAGTGTGTTTGCTCCTACCCTGTATTTCATTTTTGCTTTAATGACACAACTGTGGATTCTAGGCTGCTCTGCAGAAGAGGTAGGTTTTTTGCTTTGTTTGCAAGGTCATAGCTATGTCTTCAAATATTTAACATTTTCATGTTTAACCTTGCCAGGCAAGTTCTCTGTTTTAGAAGGAAGCTTTTAAAAGGGATAACCTATTCTTGAGATATGGTTGGTGTGTGTTTAAAGTCTCAGAAGGAGCTTAACAATGTATCATGTCCACTTTCTTTTATCAAGAACATCTGCTGTTCATTTGTTAAAGCAAACTGCAGCTTGAGCCTAACAGAAGTTTTCTTACAAGAGTTTAAAAGAGCTGCACTGGCCAGAACTATGTTTCCCACCTGCACTAACAATAAAAATTAAATTTAAATCAAAATATAGCACCTATTAGGTGGGCTGTAGTTCCAGTGTTTATTTCGTAGTCTCAACAATTTTGTAGTACCTTTTTCCTAAGACTGAAATTAAGAGTTTACAGCGGTGTGAAATATTAAACAGGAAGTGGCTTTTTTCTCTAGTTTGAGAGCACAGCTCTGTCTGCATGGACAGAGTGTATGTTATGGTGTAGCATCCTTTACTAACTTTCCTCTCAAGTGCTTCATTCCCCTCACAAGTCTTTTGATCAAGGCCCAGGGCCAAAACCATTTGGCTCTTGATTCAAGTGAAATAGAGGGCTCTGGCCTTCTGATGACTATGGGAAACACCTCTTTATTTGTAGGACCTAGGATGAGCCACATCCACGGAACAGCTGCTACTGTTTGGATTGAATCTCTTGGGGCTGCATGAGAGCCATGTGATCTTCAAATGAGTACATCTAACATGTAACTTGCCATAAAGGCAATAACAATCTATTTTTGCTGATACCTAGACAATGGAAGAAGAGGCACACTATCCAGTCTCTACCGTGTTTCAAGTGTAAGTGCTATACAGTGGTTTTTCCTGTATCTTTACTTCTTTGATTGGAATTACATTTGCAAAACCTGTTATGCTATTTAATGGCATTTCTTCTGCTGCTTTCTTGATACAATCTGATGGCTCATTACTCTAAGTTTTGCAAAAAGTGCAAGCAGTTTACTCCCCACTTGTAATGAGTATTTGCTCTGCTAGGTTTGCAGGCAGCAGAATAAAGGTCAGACTTTATTAGATATTCTGAGTAATTTTCCACGTCTCCCTTGACATCTCCTTCCAATGACTCCTAATGATCTGCCCAAAGCACATGTTTGGGAGCTCAGTGGTAACATCTGACATCTCTAGCTGAGGCTATCCTCATTTTATTCCTTTGCAGCTTCTGATCTCTGTGGCCTTTACTGAGATGTAGATTCCAGAAATTACAAGTTTCCTCTTGAAGATGGGCACAGAACAGAGAATAGGCTATAAAGCCCTCTCAAGGTTTCCTCAGTTTCTGGCATTCCTTAATGTTAAGATAGGTAGGCAGCCAAATATGCAAAACACCTGCTGTTCCTTTAAGGGAGGTGACTGCTGACAGACATCATCTACAAACCCACTGGCCAATTTCCCTTGGAAGTTTATTGCTTCCCCAATCCACTGTGGATGTAAGAATTAATTTATCCTCTTTTGCACCGCAGATGCCTATATGCGTTAGAACATATTTAACATTCTCATTACTGCCATTCTTCTTTTATGACTTGTTACCCAGGTCATCCAAACTTTGTTTTCGTGTTCTTTTACTGCTTCCAGACACTAGAGTCTAACTGTGAATGTGCTAACTACACTACATGCATGTGAATAGATAATATTCCTGTCTTTCAAAGGTATATTCAAAATCAATTTTCTTTAGATGGATTGAACTGCCCAAATAAAACTGAACTTCATTCAATGATTGAAGACTATACACACATAAGTCTTAATTCTGGACTTTGGGGGATTAAGGCAAAGGTAGTCTACAGAAATAGCAGCACAACTGAATGCTGTGTGCTGACAGAATCTGGATGTTTTAAAATTCTGATTTCATGGGAGAAGGGTTGTCTCTTGAGAGAAATTTTAGTCATTAGTGAATTCATATTTCAGCATATGAAATCATCTCTATGAGGGGAGTTATTTTGAATAGCAACTTCTCAACTGTTGTAAGATTGCCAGTCTTAGTACGACTTTTGATGTGCCTGTCTATATATGATGTAATCTGGGGAGACTTTGCAAACCAATAACTTTTGATAGCTGTTTTCTTCCTGATCTCATTTCTTATGTGACCTTAAACAGCAAAATGGGACATTTATCCAGCCCTTAACATCAAGCACTGAACACCTCAGCCAGTATAATGGATGTAGTGCTGGAATATGTCATGTAATGCTTGCCATCATTTCTAATAGTGTTTAGGTGTTACTGTCAAACTGAACAATAGTAACAGTACACACCCCATCAGTGTTTCACACTTACACTTTGGTTTATTGTCCCTTATGGCTGATTCCTTTTGTGTTTATGTTCATTGTTGACCTCACTGGGCCCAGCAGTAGTTATTACAAAGCAGGATATGACTTTAAAGTAAAAAGCACGAGCCAAAAGGGTGCATCCCATTGCCTTAAACTACTACTGCAACTCTGAGTAAGTAGGCAAACCTGTAGTTTTTTGAAATTGGTATATAAACAGCTCTTTTATGGAGCATAGATAGAGACCAAGTTTTAGAAAATATTTCCTGTGCTTTTGAAAAAGAAAAAAGGATCACTGTATTTGGTGTTGGTGGTCACTGAATGCTTTTTGGTTTGTGACAGTGGGGAATAGTTTGTAGGGGCACACTTTCTAATAATACCTTTACTGTACACTTTCCATGGATTTGTTGTTGGTTTTTTTCTCCCTTATTTCTTTTCTTTGGGAACCCAGCACCATCCCTTTTCAATAGCATTCTCTCAGACTCAGATGCAGAACAACCTGGACTCTGGGAGTTTCACACACCACGGGTTCTCTCACAGCTCTTTCCACTTGCTGCTGATGCAGGGAGCAGAAGGACTGTTTTACCTTAGCAGACTTTTCCAGCAAGGCTCTAAGCAATTGATGGGGCCAGACAAGAACTCAAAACTCGTGTTTGGGCTAATACAATGGTTATTTGCTGCTTGCTGTCAATTTTCGACTTGTTCTTGTTGTAGAGCAGGTAAAGAGAAGCTGCAGCCTCACTGGGACTGGCAATACTCACACAGACCAAGTTGTAAATAAGGGTTATAGCATGCTGCTGCTGGGCATTAAATAAGCAGATAAATTTCTCTTTGCTGTGGATTTATTCAAGGCAGATGTTTTTAGTGAGCTCTGGAAAGGTTTGGAGGAATATAAAACCTGCTGCAGTTCTGGAATTGATCCATGAGGATCAAAACCTGGTACCAGTGATTTGTTTAAGGGTCCCTGACACTTTTATGGCAAGACTGTGTATTTCAGAGAGGGCTGGCTCAGTTTGAAACACATTCCAAACCCAAACCTGAAATAAATCCTTGCAACAGAGCAATTCTGTAAACTTCTGCTTTCCCATAATTTCATTTTTGACAAAAAATGAAAGAAAAAAACCCAGAGTTTGGGAAGGGAATGACTCAACCTTTTGAAAAGAAATGGAATGTTGATTGTCTGTGTTTGTAGTTTTTGGTGTGGCATTTCCTCAGTGGAGAGATGTGGATGAACACAGTAATACAGACAGAGCAATATAAAATAAAGACACAGAGAAGAAATGGAAAAATACTTAATGTAGCCTCAGCCCTGTGATCCTGAAAGTACACATAATGGTCTAGCAGAGCTTGAGGGGTCAGCTAAAAATGGCCTTGTGCGGTCCAAGAGGGACTTAAGAATATTGTAAAACAAAATCAAAAAGGAAGAAAGGTATTTCCCATTGTTTTGACCCCAGTTGTTCCCTGTCACACGTGGTGGAAGGTCAATGCTTGAGACCTTTGAAGCTGGGTTGAACAATTCAATGAAATCACCAGAAGAAATTATTATGAACTGGAAAAAACAGTAAATATATTAAGTGACATGTAATTGATGACTTTCATTCACAGGCCAGAATCTCAGCAGCTGTAAACAGACGTGGCTAGACTAATGCTGGTAGAGAGACTGTGATGTGACAGAACCACTGCAAAGGTGGTTCTGTCCTCACATCAATTGAAGTGCTACTCTTCCAGTTTACTGTACTGTATATACTTGATACAGCAGTTTGAAAACAATTTTCCCTTAAATATTTCAAGTAAATCTAAATATCCAGTGAAGTAAAAATGAGAAGTAGTAATTCCATTCTAATATACTCTCTGGCTTTGGGTAAATCACTTAATCTGTCTGTTGGTTTCTTAATCTAGAATGAAAAGAAGGGTACAAGGGCATTGACAAGTTAATGGCAAGAAACAGTTACCTGGGGCAAGTCACCTTCTGTGACAGTGAGCACATTATCAACTACCTGGAGTTACAGTATTGTAGCAGTCTCATACTGAGGCTTCACAACTCCCTTTTTCTGAAAATGAAATGTGCTGAGAAAGATATTCCTTGGAGCCTGCACTCTGAGTGAGCACCAAATCAATATGCTGAAGTGGCATGAGGGGTCTGGGATGAGCAGGAGCTGCTGTTTTTCAGAAAGCACTGGAAAAAGACATGGACACAAAGAGCTTTAGAAAAATGTTGTGGCATTTTAAAAAAGGAATCAGCTCACCATTGTGCAGGATCCCACAATTTGTACTTCATGGAACATGGCTTTTGCTTAGTTAAAGATGTACTCACAAAGAATTTGAGAAATTATACCAGAAGTGGAAATTTTCTCCAGTTTATTCAGCATATTCAGCTCTTGGCATATGTTAATGTCCTTAATATTGAGTAAGTGGTGCCAGGGAGAAGAGGTCACCACATCACTGGCAAAATTAATTTGTCTGAACCGATATCTAAAGATTTAAAGGAAAGACAAAAAATTTCTGACAGCTGTAGGTTAAGCTGCAGCAGATGAAAAACCCAGCTGAAGTGAGGTGGGGCTGGATTAAAAATGAAAGATTTTAAAAGAAGAGAACCTAAGAACGGGTAAGGTTGTTTGGCTAAAGATTGTAGTTTGGAAAGTAAGTGCTGTGCAGTCAGAGAAAGCAGAGCTGAAATGAGGATTGGAAACTGAAAGGAGAGTGCTGGGAGGAATTTGCCCAAGCCACAGCTGAGCCTTCTTCACTCCAGACAGATCATCAATATTTTGCCCACCTGGAGGTTGAAGGGACTTCCTGCTCAGTTGTCAAATTTTGATATGTAGTTCAGAAGGCAACATTGCTTCTTCCCCAGTGAGCAAACACAGCCATGATTATTTCTCATCCCAGCTCATCTTGATCCACTCAGTTTTCTTCATGACTTGTAGGCAAAGGATCAAAGAGTCAGCAGATGGAGACCTGACACGTCAGAGCAGGGATAGGAAAGGAGTACTGCAGTCAGGAGTTGTTGACTGGGCAAGCGTGCTAACAATTAACACATTCTAAAGTGATCCTCAAAGAGGATGGCATTTCTCACAAAGCAGAGGAAGAACCTTTGCCTGAGTAGTTTTTTATTTGGTGGAAACTGGTGTATGTCTGCTTTTCCTATATATATTTTTTTTAAAGAAAGTCACAGATCCTATCAAGTTTCAAGAGCTCAGTTGCACAGCAATAACTCAGTTCTCAGTTAAACCAGCCGAAGATCTGCCTGTAAATCTGAAGGTATCATTAATGCCATAGCAAGCAGGGATATACCAATATGGTTGTTATTTAATGAGAATAGGACTGGTTCATTTTGCCGAAAATTCTTCTTTTCTTTGAGACCAGAAATCTCTTTGAGCTGTGTGTTTGTGTGCCTGTGTATAGGTGCTAATAGTTGCCTCCCACCATAACATGAGAATGACCCTTAATGATGCTTTCTTAAATGGCAGCTCCTTATCTTCTGCTTTTGAAGATCAAGACAAAATTTGGTATGTGTCTGCATTTTTTCCCTGCATGTTGTCAGGAGCTACTATATCTCAGCACATTTAAAAACTAGATGGCCGTGTACATATTTTCATTATAAGCCCAATCCTTGGCAACCATGATGGAAATATTTGGTCCGATAGCCTTGCAGTCTTGCATACTTGGAGGTGTAGTATCATTACTGCCCTTTTTTTTGAGTTTCTGAGCAGTGGGGACCCAGGTGTCAAGATTCTTCATTGGCACTGTCAGTGTTTTTGCAGAAAAACCATTCTAGTGGGAAATTTTTCTGCACAAGTATCTATTTGCCTGACTAGTCTCATGATTTTGACTTATCCAAGAGTTTTTTCATTTCATTTCATTTCATTATCTTCGGCCATTTGGCTTGTGAAGAATATGTCTTTAACAGCTCCTGTGTCAAGAACTTTCCACTGCATTGCTGAATGTCCAACATTTCTTCCTGATATCATCATCTGTGAAGTTTACGTTCTTTCTCCGCTCTCCCTCGCATCTTTCCAGGTCAGAGGCTACCCTGAGCCCCAGATCACATGGTACAGAAATGGGCATCCTGTCCCAGAGGGAGACCATTATGTCGTGGACCGCAGTATCCGGGGGGTGTTCAGCTTGGTCATCAAAGGTGTGCAGGAAGGTGATGGTGGCAAATACACCTGTGAGGCTGCAAATGACGGTGGGGTTCGTCAAGTGACCGTGGAACTGACTGTGGAAGGTAAGAAGAGTCTTGTACTGTTGTTAGGATGATTATGGAGTTTAAGTAAAGGAACACGGCGTGTTAAACTGTCTGGTTAAAATCCCAGCTGTACACACCGTGCTTTCTCATTGATACAAGAGTAAAGTTTGTCTACTGCGTTTCACAGGTTAAGATATAGTGCAGAGAACTACATGTCTATAGTTAGATAAAGTGTGAGTTCTGTTTCAGGTGTGGGTGATGATGTGCAGGAAACAAAAGTCCTAACCTTAAAGACTTTGTTCTAAACGTTGTAATTTTCATGGAAGTCACCGCTCAGGACAGAAACTGCTAAGCTGCACACCTGGTTGTAATTGCATGCTTAATGTCACACAAGAAACAGCCAAGATCAAACCCAGGAATTTTTAAGAGCACATCTGCATATTAGATAGTTGCAAACTGCCAAATTTAAAATTTAAAGAGACACACAAAGCCAGGGAAGGATTGAAATCAATTGTACTGCTTCTCTCTTGCAATTTGGTCATGTCAGAGATCTGCTGAATATCAAAACCTCTCAGGTCACAACTTTGTGTTGAGTTCTTGAAGCAAAGAAAATATCTGCAGCAGTCCTGAAATGATCAGTGTTTGGGTTTATTCAGAGTCAAAACCCCCAATCTCCTCAGAGAACATACTGAAATATGCACAGATCTGGCATGATTGCTACTGCCTTCTGTTGTAAAAATTATGTGAAATATTTTTTCCCCTCATTTTAGGTTGGGACAACTTTATGAATGACACTTTACATGGAGGTGGAGAATTTTTTAAAAACTGCTTTTATATCAGTTTTTCTGACCTGGTCTTTGTTGCAGTTTAAAACAAGTTCGGGGCAGTACCAAATGACTGAATTTCTCAGAGTCTAAGAATTATATGGCCTTTGTTCTAAAATCCCTTTATGCATCAAGATAGCAAAGCACAGGGTTTTTTTGTTTGTTTGTTTGTTTGTTTGTTTGTTTGTTTGTTTGTTTTTTCTGTTCTCAGCAAAGACAACCACGCGGGGCTGCCTGCTGCTTGAAAAATAAGTGACTGAAACGTGATCTAGTCTTCCCATCTGCATGGCTGTCCTGTCCATGTGACTGGGCTCTTGTAAGGCTCTAGAACAGGTGTTTTTCCACAGCCCCAGAGCTGTGCCTTTGGTGCTGCGGCTCCAGGTGTCCCCCGGGCCGGGCTCTGTGTGCAGCAGATGGCGCTGGGCTCCCGCGGCATCTCCCCCTGCGCAGGGCAGCGAGAGACGAGCCGGCTCATTTACACCGAAGGTGCTTTGGGCCAGCGCAGGACTGAAAACCCAACCGCGTAAAGCAAGACCTCTTTCACAGTCTAAAAACCTCCTGCTATCTTAATCTGACGTGCAGAAATTAGACACAGTGTTTCATTCACTTGTTTAAAAAGTATTTTTTTAAATAATCTTCAGCGTTGTTACAACTGAGACCGGGGGTTAGACAGTAACTCTGCTAAAGCTTGGTTTTGAAATTGGAGAGCCTAGCTTTGAACTACAGATAACATAGCCAGATACTGCAGGTGTTGCGTTCCTCCTTTATGTTCAAACATGGAGAAATACATATTTTACATAGTCTTTAGTATTTGTAATTCCCAATGGGCTTGACAAAACTTGCGACTTCCTGTCTTTCTGTCCTATGCTTACAGGAAACCCCTTGATGAAATACAGCCTGCCATCCAGTGCCAAAACCTCTGGGTAAGCAGTCTGGCTTGGATATTGTTTAACAGACACTTAAAGATATTTTGGTAGGAAAACAAGTAAAATTACTCCTTCTAAAAGTCTCCATTTATTCCAAGCAGAGTAGATACTGTGAGAACTGCTGGCTTAGCAAGTTGGTTGAGGCAGTCAGGAAGAGGTACAGCTACTGCTCCAGCATTCTGACTGAGGAATTAATGTGGCTGAAAACAGAAAATCCTGCTGATACCTAAATATTGCACCCTCCTCTGCTACAATTTTTCACCCTCTTCTCTGCTTTCTGATATTCAAGGATCCTTCCCCACAACTTCCATGACCCGACAGTCTCTTTTTAAAGCCAGAGCAAATACTGCTTTAAGAGTCATCAGTAAGAAATAAAAGCAACTGAAATCAGCATTCTCTCACACAGAATTTAAATATTTCCAAGCAACACAGTGGGCAAACTGTAGTCCAGAAGAAATAATTGTTCTGGTTTGGAGTAACTTTACCAAGAATGGGTTGATGGGGTGATGTAAGCTGGCACACAAAAGCATACTTGTACTTTCTGCACTTCAGTAAGCATTTACAATTACATGAACGTCACTGTTTTAAAAGCCCCAGGCCTAACTCTTCCAACAGCTGAATTAATTTCTTTATAAGTAATTTGAATTTAAGCAGAATTTTTTCTGATTTATATCTCTGGTACTGAGTCACTCTGGATGTCAGCAAAAATACATGTTCTGATTATGTTAGTGATCAGAATGCAGGTAGTTAAAACTGGAGATTTTAATTTCATCATTGATGTGAACATTGTTTATGTTTCTTTTGAATTTTAAAAGTAACAGATTACAAGAGTGAAAATGGTAAGTAAAACTGAATAATCATGAAGGCTTTTACATGATAAATTCTGTATTGCAAATGATTTACAGACATACATGCAGGATAAATAATCAAAACAAGAAAGGACAGTTGAGGCTGCTGTAAGGTTTTGCTGTATATTCAGATTTTACAAAGCACTATCCTAATCCTTTGCATTGCATAGAGTTAGAGTGATTGTCCTCACTTTTCACGCTCCTGTGTTTTCCTCCTGTTCAGTATTAATAATTCTATGGTAGGAGAAAGAAAAAGAAAAAAGTATATACATTATACATTTCCATTTGTTCATGTCTAGGAACCAGCCATAAAGCTGCAGGCCAGCTAGTAGGTGATTTTCCTTTCCTATGTTATGTGTATTGATATATAAATATAGTCACCACCTAAAGATGGTCACTAAAAGACTTCTTTAATAGAAATTTATGTTCTTCTTTGGTGGTAGTATGAGGGAGATGACGTAAAAACTCTCAGATATTTAATTACATAATAAAGTGATTTTCATTTTAGCATGTTTCAACCACCCTTCTCTCAGTACTTTTTGCTGGTCTTCTTGTCCATGTAAATCCTTTCATTATGGTATCATCTCTTGCTTAGAAACCTCGAGCTGCCCGTATGGCAACCACCATGTCTTGGCAGCACCTTGGACTAAGGCGATGTGGTCTCTGTTAGTATCTGACACCTGGTAGAAATGGTGAGGTATTGACACATCTTACTTGCATGTGGTAAAAGGCCATCTGGAAAAGAAGGCCTTGAAGATGGTTCAGTTTGCTTGAAATTAAATGTTAAAGAAAAATAAATCACCATCTGCCATCTGCTAATGTGTCTGTTATACCAAGGCTTCAGAGCAAAGAGTGAGAGTGTTCCCTTTGACATTTACAGACCTGAAGCTGCACCTTTTTAGTTATTTTGTGCTATAATATTGCTTGATGTTTTATGGTTGTGTAACTGTTTACAGTTTTGGACTGCAGTCACTGATGCCACTTTAGTTTCATCCCACATGTCATTTCCCAGTTGTCCCAGCCATGTAAGTAGAGCTGGGCATTTACACTTAACAGTAATTCACCTGGGACAGGTGTACTTTGGCTTTGTGCCCTCTTAATGTTTGCTTTGCAAACATTGTAGCAAATGAGATTACAGATAAAAGTCTTCTACCAGTTTTCCCTGGTAAAAAATATTTACCAGGACATGTCAGAAATGTTGCAAAACCGAGGTGCTGATTCATAAATCAGAAATTACTGTGTCGATTGCACTCAAGAGCAAAAGAAATTGCATGATAAAAACCTGTGAACAGTGAACAAGTACGCACAAATAAACGCTTAAGGTGCAACTAAAAAACAGAAAATGGGGAAAACTAAATGCATACAGTGTTTCCTATCTTTTGGTTTGCCCAGCTCTACTTATAAACAACTGAAATTGTTCCCAGGATCTGTTCTGTGTATGCCAGATGAGGGTGCAGAGCACAACACTTTATTTGCATGCGGACTCAAGAGCAGTCATCACCAGCATTTCCATTTCTTCCACTGGCCAAGAAAAATTTTGTGCAGCTACAGTCTAGTTTGCCACAAATTATATACCCTTGTTGGCAGACCACTGGTCTAAAATGCTTCCTGACATGTGCTCTAACCACAACAGCTTCCAGCTCTTCTGTAAAACCAGAATGTCCTTTGCCTTTCCAGGGGAAGACTTGCTGTTCCATCTGTGGAGCAGAGGCCGAGCATCTGGGGAGAAAGTCCACCTAAGTTTGCTACAAAACCCAACAGAGTTGTTGTGCGTGAAGGCCAAACAGGCAAATTCTCATGTAAAATAACAGGACGACCTCAGCCTCAAGTAACTTGGTTTAAGGTATGATTTCCCCAGAAGTTTCTGTTTTCTGTCTCGTTTGAAATTTTGTGACTTGAAAGGATGAAATGCACTTGACAGTCCAAATGATCATGGTGAGAGTTTGCATACAGGGAGAGCCATATTCTTCCTCATTTTTTGTGTTGAATAAACTCACAAAGGATCATAGTGCTTCTTCTCAGTCTAAACTTCTCCGTTATATGTCTCATTGTTGAAAATATTTCTACAAAAACTGTCTGAAAGCACCGAACTGCATCCAGGTTCCATTAAAAAATACCAAATGTGGGATGTACTTGCCCAAAGACCTTTCTAAATAGGTCAGGGAAATGGACAAAGGACAAGAAATGAGAATACTAACACCACTTCTGGTTTATAGGGAAGGTCTGCAGGGACTTAATGCTTTGACTGTGATTACAGAGGAGTCTCTGACAGCTGTGAAAATTATAGCTGTATTTCCCAAGTTCCATGTCAATGTCTAAGTCATAGACTTCCTTTTCTGTACCATTCACATTGAATTTTAGCTGTACATTATATTAAAGATGATGCTTGCAAAGAAATTAAATTGAATTGAGAAAAAAATAACCGTTTAGGAATGAACAGATATGACTGGGGTGTGGCATGCACGACTGCTTTTTGCAAATTAAAAATGAAAAATTCAAGTTAGATGAACAACTGTTCAACTGTTTCAGTCTGGCCTCTGCCAAAACACTGGTAGGAGAAAAGTGTCTGACAGAAAATAGGAGACATAAAAAGCAGCTGTCAATTTCAGACCTGCAGTAAAATTGGGAATTGTGAGTATCTGTCATTTACAGAAAAGACATATATATGAGCAATATTTAAAAATCATTAGACTATTAAAAAAACATTAAAGCCTTAAGTCCCAGTGTCCCCTTTGGGCGTACACAAGATCTCCAAAGACATTTTTTTGTTTGTAAGGAGAGAGCTTTCATGGGATAGTTAGGTATTACACTGATAACGCCATTTTTACTGAAACTGTCAGTATTTTAGAGGACTACAGTTACTTTATTCAATTTAAAAGAGCAAATATATGACTGCTCTGATGGCATCCTGCTCCCCTTCAGCCTTCAACAGACAATTATGTACAGTCAACAGAAAAAAACCCAACTTTTATCAGTGCTTCTATTTTCTCATGGTATCTCCAGGTTTGGGGGGGAAAGAAGACAAAACAAACTCTCAGAAAACTTCTCAGAGAACAGAGAAATGCTTCCAAGTAATTTTCTGCTTTATTCCAGGCTTATCCTTGTCTGTAATACAAGAATGTCAGGGTACATCCCCGAACACAGGCAGCCTCTTGCTGTGGAAGCACTCACTGACATCTCCTTCAGCCGGTGGCTCCATCTGGAGTCTGCTTCTCCTTCCAGCTGCCCTCAGTTCTGTGGGACCTGCTGGCTCTCTGGGACTGTGCAATGCAGCGGCTCCACCACAGCCTGCTTCCAGTCCCACCAGGCTTGCTCAGGGTTTCCAGACATGCAGCTCCGTGCAAAACAGGATTTGTCACTCAGTTCTCTTTGTTCAGGGCTGTGTGGTAAATGGGAAGTAGGGACTACCAGCGGTTTGGATCTACACTTTGGTACTTCTCCATATATTTTTTGCAGTTTGCTGGAGGTTGTATTATATATTTTGCTGTTGATTATCACCTTCTATAATGTGTGCCTCATGGAAATGAACTTGCATGGATGCTGGACCACACCTGGCTACTGCAGAGCCAATAGATGACCACCTTCCTTACAACATGCAAGCTTTATCAACAAGTAAAATTGCACTTTTCAGAACTAATGAATATGCTTGTTTGTAAACATCTCACTCTGCTTATTGTTTTCTTTCCAATTTTCTTACTTGTTAAGTTGCAAGGAACATAAGCTTCTATATCATCACCAATTCCCTGATGTGAACTAGCTTTTTAAAATTCCGTTAGGACCTACAGCACTCAGATAGCAGTAAGTTGATAGACTTCAAGAATGACAGTGTCTGTAAACACTGATGTTTCTCAAATGTTTACTGCCCAAGTAAAATTGTAGCTTTGTAGGCTTTCCCCTCCTAAACTTAGGATGGGAGAAACTGTGGTGTCTGATAGCAAGGCACTCATTCTTAATGTCTGCTGCTGAAGCAGAACTACTGATGTGCTCACAAATGAGGTATTGGTCAATTGCTTTGTAGAATTTAAAGGCAAAAATTGTTTTTGTGATCATCTACTGTGTGTAACAGAGAGCACAGACCTACACACCTTTCTTCCTACCTCAAAGGCATGTCTTTGGATTTGACTCCAGTGTAGCTATTGAGCGATAGAGAACTACTCTCCAGATTGGAAGCTTTTGCTTAAAAGCATTTGACTTCCTGGAACAAACAGGAATATAAAACTGGTTTGAGCCCACATACAATGAAAAGAATTTTCTCTAGGAATCTGGGTATAATAAACAGGGAAAGGCCAAAGCCAAACTGAGATGAGTAGGTGGAAAAATAGAGGAAAATGAAAGCCTCCTGAAGATATGAATTACAGAATTTTGGACAGAATTTATTGTTTTGTTTATACCATATGAGTATTATTCATAGAAGGAAGTTGGTTAGGGGATAGGGGAAAGGCATTTTGACTTAATGTTTTACTAAAAAATTCCCCTTCTTTTAACAATAGCTGCTGTCTCATGGTGTTCTGTGATATTTGCAGGGTGATATTCAGTTACAGCAAAATGAGCGTCTCAACATGTATGAGAGAACAGGCATCCAGTTCTTGGAGATCCAAAACGTTCAGCTTGCTGACTCAGGAATTTACACGTGCACAGTGGTGAACAGCGCTGGGAAGGCATCGGTGTCTGCAGAGCTCACCGTTCAAGGTGAGCAGCAAAGGGTTTGCAGGAGAGAGAAAAGTGAGCCTTTGAATTGAGGCATTCCTTTGAAATTTATCTGGTTTCACAAGAAACATTCACTTTCCCCCGTTATCTTCTCTCTCTCTCTTCATTAAATGATGCTGTGATAGCTTGGAGCCTGCTACAGCTGTAAACGTTGTGTTGGTTCATGGGAAAAAAGGCTTTCCAAGTGCTTTGTAACAGCTTCCTTTAAAAACACATTTTCACTTTTACTGTGACTTTGACTTCTATGTTTTGAACACAGACTTGAATTTCAGCAAATGGAGCCTGGAACTTGTCATTATAATCATTAATTAATTTCGTACTTTTTGAGTACTAGCACCAGATGCACATTTATGCCAACTCCCTCATGGGAGGCAAAATTCTATCTATATTTGTAGAACTAGGAAAGTAAAGTAAAGGACCATAATTCTAAATTGTGAGAGAGAAAAAAACCCAACTTAATAAGATTAAAATTCAGGCTTCTTCGTTCCCAACCCTGCCTATTTCACTGCTTGTTAAGGAAACAAATGTCTTTGCATAAGTAGGATGTTCTATTCCATACATGCATTATCATGTACAGCTCATTTTGCAGTTTGATCCTTCTTATGGTGCCCTTTGCATCAGCCTCAAAATCATACAGCCTTCAGAAAGCACACTAAAGAGGAAGTTCATCAGTCAGTGGGTAAGCAGGCACTGGGCCCAATTAAATAACTAAATCCACAGCTGCTGCTTCAGCTGCAGTTGTGAGGTCAGTGGGTTATATATGCAGCCATCAGTCAGTTTTTTGGTGCAAGACTTTTAGTTTCACATCACTGCTGTCACTCTATAAGGTATCAAGAATATAAATAACAAGTGGATGTACATTTGGGATGCTCAGAACCACAGCTAACCTTTCTGCAACTTAAAGCTGTACTTTTTATCTGTAAGTTCCAATCTGATGAAGCCATTGTAGAAGAAGCTTCTACAGTTTGCCTGTTCAACAGAGGTTTTACAGAAAGGGCTGTTTCTTTCAATAAGCCTTTTATCTAAACATAAAACTCGGTCCCTAATTACTCTCCCTGAAGTGGTGAGCTTTCTGTTCTGTAATGGCTTCATCTGCCTTGAGAGATGATGCAGAACTGGGGTCACAAAGTCAGTTGTGGTATATGTTTGCTTCAGATGCTGACCACATCTCTGAATAATGTGGGCATTCATTCCTGGATTAGTGCAGGTCAGTAAAAAGGGCACTCTTTTGCAATGCTCTTGATTAATTGGATGATCCCACTTACCTGACCACAATATATAATACCTAATTCTTTCATTATCCATTAAATCAGGTTGTCAGAGTTGCTGCGAGATGTTAGCAGACCATCAAGTGGCTCAGAAGTACTACATGTTCTTTCCAAGACATGCAATCTCATAAATAGCTATTTTCCTCCAATAGCTATATTTTTTCTGAGTGGAAGGTGAAGAGGGAGGAGGAAATACTCTTTTAATTGACAGGGTTGTATGGTATTTTCTTGTCTGTGACCAGCAGTTATGAAGCTTCCTTTTCTGCATTTATACGGTCTTTTCAGTTTTAATTTCAATATTTCTGTTACTTTTTATTGACAGGTTTATTGAAATGAGGTCTGTGGTTTTTCCTCTCTCACTGCAACTTCTGTTTGTGTGTAAATAGATTCTTTTGGTCACTCTGAATGGTTTGGCAAGTCCAAGCATTTAGATGTGGGTTTTTGCTTGCAAAACACAGTGGAAATCAGGGTATCATCCATCACATGATTTTGTCTTTTCCCTGAGGCAGACACTCTGAAAGCATTTTTANCATGTTAAATGTTATAATTCTTGCCACACAGCAAATGGGTTGGTAAATGTTTACAGGTGGATCCAGGTTTTGGGAGGTTGACTTGGTTCTGTGTTTTAGCCAGAGGACAGCTGCAGTTTCACTGTGAGTACCCTCAGGTGCAGGACTGATTGATGGTTTGCCTTTCTCCACCTCTACAAACTCTGTGGAGTTATCCTAAGATTTGATAAGCTGCTTCCCAGTTGAAATCTCTTCCTTACTGCTCTCTCCCAACACAGAGCTTTTGAGGCTTACCAAACCTTTAGCTCTGCAGGGCTGTGAGGACATGACTCAGTGATGTCTCAAAATGGACCAAGACCTCTTTGTGTTTCAGCTGAGCAGCTTCCTGTTGTCCATATCAATTTCAGGTGTGGTGATAGTCAGTCTTGACTTCAGTGGATTGAAAACTGGAAGAGTGAAGGTTCTTAAGTATATTTGTTGCTTAAAATCTTCCAAATTTTTTTAATTTTGCACAGTATTGTGTGTGTAAATTACCTGTTTCTTCTTTTGTATTTCAGGCTCAGATAAGACCGACACATACACTCAGCCACCTTGGTATGTTTTTACTGGAGTACTTTCTCTACTATTTAATTG
>VYZQ01037884.1:43422-55758 GCA_013400655.1 Mystacornis crossleyi
ACAGCCTGAGTCCACCTTGTCAGTACTGAGCTGGTTGTTCTTTCCTGTCATAAACTAAACAGGGTATGGCCATGGTCTTTGCTGTTGTCTGAAAATACATACAAAAGTAGGGGTAAAGCAACAAGGAAAAAAATTACTATTTAGGCCTTTATCAAGGTTTTTTAAAATTAAATTACTATAATANCTGCGACTGAAGAAAGTACCCCAATAAATATCAAAAGTCTCCCTGAGAGAATAAGTTAATGGCACCAAGTGTAGCGAAACAGAACTGGGCTGGAAATTACTTCCCTTATTTCAAATGTGTTCCAATTCTGCCTCGGAGTAATACTGTGGAAGTGTGAGACACAGACACAGTGCTCTACAAGTGATAGCTTAGGGATCAAAGCAGTCACCTTCAATGAAGGAGACTTAGATTCAAGTCCCCAGTTAGTCAGCTACTCTTGTGCCCCCAAAGAACTGAGCAGCAGATCCATCATATTATTATGATAATTATGAGAAATTCTTCCTAGTAAATCCATAGCTGATATTGTTACAACCAGTCAAATTTTTAATGTGCCAATACCCTTTCTCCCTCCCCTAGACTTTGGTCAAGTTTCCTATCAGTCCTGTTTTGAAATTACCTAAATTACAAGAAAACATAATTAGAGAGAGTAAAATCACAATTTTCCATTTTCATTTCCCTTTAGGGAAGTATTTTATGTGACATTTTGAGCTATAATTTTACATGACCACAATTTTTTAAAGCATCAAGTGGTGTTACATCATGGTCATTCAGATCTCACGTAATTGCTTCTCATCTAAAGCAGTGCATGCAAGGTTAATGTCTGACTCACAGAACATGTTAGAACTTGAGCAGTGGACTTGTATCCTGAAATTCCTGAGCTGACATCGTGTCTGAGCCCCGATGTCATTTTATGAAGCTTTTCACTTCACCTCTTTGACCCATGTTCTTGATCTGTGTGAAAGAATCTGAAGGCTAATCAGTTCATCTTCTTGCTAAGGGCTTACATATTTATACCATTGCTGAAATAATGAGTCTTTATACAGTGTCATGTATCTCCAAACTTCTCATTTTCCTTCAGCGTGCCATCAAAACCAACCACACTTGCCGTTAAAGCTGTTGAAAATTCAGAATTTAAACAGGCAACCAGCAATGGGATAACTAAAGAGCTGAAATCCAGCAGCACAGAACTCATGGTTGAAACCAAAGACAGGGTGTCAGCAAAGAAAGAGTCCCTTTACATCACCAGAGAAGCCAAAGAAAGTAAGCAAGGACAGCACCAAGAAATGAACACTGTGTCTTCTCAAGAACATAAAGAAGGAAAAAAGGGACCTCAGGTCTTGCAGAAAACTTCAAGCACCATCACACTGCAATCTGTCAAACTGCAACCAGAACCAAAGGCAGAACCTCAGGTCACTTCCATCAGACAGAGTGAAAACAGGAAAAGGGCGGTGCAGCTCCTGATGGCAGCTCAACAAACTCCACCTCTGACAGGGCATGACAGTCCCAGGACTAGAGAAGCAGAAAACAGATCTGGAGCCTGGAGGTCTGTAATGGAGGAGAAGAGGGGGCCCCTGGGAATTCCCCCTCAGTTTGAGATCCATCCGCAGAGCCTGGAAGCATCAGAAGGCCAGGAGATTAAATTCAAGAGCAAAGGTAAAGGGACAAAAATTATCCCTGGGGTTAGTCAGAAAGGTGTTCCCTTTCTGTGCATGGAAGTGGAAAGCAATTCTTCCTTCTTTGAAAGTTGTTCTCCTCCTAAAGCCTTTTGGAAACAGATGCAGAATCCAGTGCTGTTTCCACAACACTTAGTGAAATTTTCAAACCATCCTGTACAATAGTGTCCATCTCCTCTCTCATCTGGGGTTTCCCCAGGTGTAACCAATGCTGCTCCTTTTAGGAGGTAGTTTTAGGCCCTCTTGTATGAGGGTGCAAGAGAGAAACGGATGGCACACTTTCCAGAACTGTAATTAGTTACACTACCCTTGAGCCAAAAATAAATTAGATAAGAAAATACAATCAGTCACTGCATATCCCTTGCGGCACCTATTTTTATCTCTCATATTTGGTCAGCCTGATCTGAGCGCTTCCTAACAGTTGAAATGATAAAGTCAGAATTAAACTCTAAACCTTAGAGTTTGTTCCACAGAATTTGAACAGTTTTTAACCTCTCAGAAGAGTAATGAGAGCTACATTTTGCTGAATCTGGGTAGTAGAATCTGGAACATTTCTCTTTTTTTTTTTTAATTGCAATTTTAGAACATAATCTAGAAACATTTTTCTGCTGTTTTTAAAAAAATAATATTTGCACTTTAAAGTGTTCACATAAACGAGGAAGAAATTGGGGTTTTATTTCTCTAGAGGCAAAAAAACCACCCCAAATCACACACCATGGTAATTTATTTCATTTCTTGATAAGTCTTGCCGCATGAGTACAGAATATAATTTCTATCAGAAGTCCAAGCATGTGGAGTGGAGAAAAGATGATCCTGGCACATTTTGAATAGTTTATTTTTCAGGTATATTACTAAAAATGTGAATTTTTTTCTTTCAGAGCATCTCACACACTCTACAAGCTTTAACTAATTCATGACCTTGTTTGGTAGGAAAATACAGTCCTTGTTGTAGAGAAAAAAGGAGATCATCCAGTTTTTATTGAAGCTAGTGAATGCCTTCTCATTTGGCTTTGGACCCAAAGCACAAACTCTTACATGCAAGGGCAAGGTGTCTGCAGGGAGGTCACAGTGGGATGTCCCTAATGCACTTTAATAAGTAATGTGAGAAACTCTCCTGAGAATCCTCTCTGCAGATTGACCAGGGTTGCTTTCACTGGCCCTTCTGCCTGCTCGTGCAGCCTCACCTCCGGCACGTCCAGGGCTATACCAAGGTGACCTTTGAATATTTCCAGGGTGGGGAAACTCCACAACCTCTCTGGGCAGCCTGTGTCAGTTCTGAGTAAAGAAAGGTTTGTGTTCGGACAGAACTTTCTTGGTTCTGTCAGAACCTTCACCATCCATTTTGTCTGTGACTTTTAGAAGAAGCGTTTTCTTCTTCTAAAGAAAAGGGTGAAATAAGGGTTTTTTTTTTTTCAGATATGGTTTTTCAGATTATCAAATATTTGTATTTTAAAAGATGGACTGGCCAAGAAGTTTTAGAAGATCAGAAATATCAAACTTTCTGACAACAGTTTTGTGTATTGGCCATTAAGGTCTATATAATTATGTACGTGTAAAGTGTACCTAATTTATACTGAAGTAAATAATACTAAATAAATATATACTAAACAACACTAAGTATGAATAGCTATTAATAAAAGTCCAAATGTCTGATTGTCTAGTTTCAGGGAAGCCAAAACCAGATGTGGAGTGGTTCAAAGAAGGTCAACCTATTAAAACTGGAGAAGATGTTCAAATATATGAGGAAGAGGGAATTCATTGCCTATGGATAAAAAAAGCCTACTTGAGGAACAGTGGATCTTATAGCTGTACAGCTGCCAACCCCAAAGGCCAGACTTCCACCAGCTGGTTGTTAACTGTCAGAAGTAAGTAAGCCCTTGTGAACCCATCGGCACTTTGGCAAGTGTGGTCATCTAAGCATACTTAGAAAAAGGCTCTAAGTGGTAAAGCTGATTTCATCAATTTTGGTTAAAGGAACTGTTTTCATTTTGTTTTTAAAGAGCCTAAAGTTGAAGAGGTTGCTCCGTGCTTTTCCAGCGTCTTGAAAGGATGCACTGTGTGCGAAGGGCAAGACTTTGTGCTGCAGTGCTGTGTGGGAGGGGTCCCCGTGCCTCACATCACATGGCTTCTCAATGGTAAGGAATCTCCTGCTCTGCAACACCTGGATGAACGCGCTGACACCCCAAAGCGCTCTAAATCACCCTAGTACACCTGGGATACCTGAGGAAAACCCTTCACACGCGCATCAAGTGCACGAAAGGCGATGTGAGCAGGGTCTGTGTTGCCGCAGTTCCGCGCTGTGTCCAGCAGGGTGCGCTGGTGACACAGCTGTGATCAGATGAGTTACCTGGGCTGTGTCACACGGTTGTGATCAGATGATGATGAGTTAACTCATCAGATGATGAGTTACCTGGGCTGTGTCACACGGTTGTGCTGCTGCTGGTGACAAAGATGTGCCTGAGTGAGGTACCTGGGCTGTGTCACACGGCTGNGGCTGTGTCACATGGCTGTGCCAGGTGAGTTACCTGGGCTGTGTCACACGGCTGTGCTGCTGCTGGTGACAAAGATGTGCCTGAGTGAGGTACCTGGGCTGTGTCACACGGCTGTGCCAGGTGAGTTACCTGGGCTGTGTCACATGGCTGTGCTGCTGCTGGTGATAAAGATGTGCCCAGGTGAGGCACATCGTGTGGGTATCACACAGCCCCTCACAGCGTTGTGACGTGGCTGTGCTGCAGCTGCTGCCCTGTGCTGAATCCTGTGCTGCCCTCATGCCTTTGGCACGAGCTTCTGCTCTGAGCATAATGGGTTGGCATCATGATCCTGCAGAGACAGTAAGTTCTAAGCAAGGTACCAAAGAATCACAGAATATTCTGAAGTGGAAGGGATCCACAAGGATCATCAAGTCCAACTCTTACGTGAATGGCCCGGACAGGGATCAAATTCCTGACCATTGGTGTTACCAGCCCCATTCTTAGACCAACTGAAACCTTTCTGGTTCAGCTACTGTAGGTACCTCTCCCAATTTATATTTAGTTTCAACTCAAAATACTGTGAATCATTCAAGAGTTATGTTGTAGGAATGTATGAATTACCACAGAAGATATGTAGGAAGGGCCTATCTGCACATATGAGAAGTAGTGAGGGAACTTATATTCATATTTAGTTTTAAGTCAGATTTCAGCTTCTCTTGAATTGTGTCTGCTTTGCCCTAAAAACCCTCTTATATGTAAACATAACAACAGATTAATAGGACTAAAGAAGTACTACATCAAAAGTTCTTTGCCCCTTTTGAACTATCTGGAATCACTTCTGTATCCTGTCAGACCTAACACTGCTCATGCAAAGCAACCAACCCATTCCAAGATGCATAATTCCGGCTGTACAATGCAAACAACCTTAATATAGGAACACAAGTGATCATTTAAACATCACTTATTTTTCAATACATGTGTTTACGCTTTTCGGTCTGAGTGCAGTATTTCACTCTTTACGGTAGGGAGACCAATGCTTGATTCCACCCTTCCATCAGCTGGGCAGGTGTTAGCAGCTCTGTTCCCAAGATCTTGAAATCACAGCTCTTCTGGTTGCTTCTCAACTGGAAATACATTCCTTGAGATTCTAATGTTTGCCTAAAGCTGACTAAAAAAAAGTAAATTATTTTTTACTTTTATCAGACTGTATAATCTCCTACCTTGCCCTGATTGCACAGCTGAACAGTCAAGTCTCCTTAACTTCCACTTAATATCAGTTAGACCCAAACACCAGTGTTTTGCTTCAATTCCAAATGATTTCAGAAATCCAGGCACTTCATGCTTTGGCTAAGGACTCTTTCCATTTAGAGCTATATCTGAAAAACACTAGAAAAATTTATTCAGCTCAACTCTTGATCACCTCTTTTACTCCTGAAGTACAATTGATTTTTTTTTTCAGACTCTTCCAGGCTATCTATCTTTGTGTGCGTGTGTGTAGTTATAAACAAAGAATAGCATACTTTGCTGTAAAGATGTTTCCTCCAGGATTATTTTAAAATTAATTATTTCCACATGATCTCTGTTTTCCTTTAGCTATTCAGAGTAAATGGGCTAACTGAAAAAGGTGGCAGGGCAAATGAACTGTGACCTTGAGACTGGTATGTTCCCACAGCCTGGGCTGTTCCCCTTCCCAATAGCTCCATGTCTAGAATAGAAAGGCCAGTGCTTTATTTACAACACAAAACGTGTGAGTAAAGGTTCTGACACTCTCCCACTGGACATAATTTGTTTCTCTGTCTGAAGGCTACACTGAAGTTCCTCCTTTGAGGATGTGAGTAGAATCTCTGTTTGGCTGTGCAAGAATTGTCTTGCAGCTCAGGAGCAGCTCTGAATCAGTCATTTCATCTTCTTATGCCAAGGTACCCTTGCTCATAGTATTCCCTTAGATATCGAATCATGAAGTTATACTCGGTTATCTTCACATACAGAGCATTGTCCTGTCTCAGATGACTGACTTTGCATTGATTTTCAAATGACTTACAGCTCATCAGGCATAGATATATGGTCTCCATTTATGTAACCGTGTTCTAATCAGAACACTGTTGTCTTCTGAAAAATAAAGCCCAGACATGAATAAGCCACATGTTTCTGTGACTCACTGTGTCCCCCTGCCTTTTTTCAGGTCGTTTATTTTATATTGACCTTTCTTCTCACTGAACTCATATAAGTCTGCCCCTGTTCAGGTATAATCATGTTTACATTGCACTGGAGCTTCTAACTGCAACTGGCTCGATGCAATGCAAGTGGGGTTTTTTTTAGTTGATTAGATTTCAAGCCATTAGGATTCTGTGAGTGAGAGTCAGTGCATTAACTCTGCTCTCAAATCAAAAGGCAGGGATGAGTCTGCGTAACAGAAGCACAAGAAACTCTCATAATAATAAAAATTAGACACATCATATATTACTCTAAAGACACAAGCACACGACTTTCATTCCAGACTGCTGAAACATATCACTATAGTTTAATGCTTTTCTGCCTTGCACAGAACTGTGAGACATAACTGTTTATATACTATTTTGATACAAATGTGAAGGGATTATAAACAGTTGTTTAATGTTGATAATTCCATCTACACTCCTAGGGTTATTATTTTACTTAAGTATCAAATTGGCTGTTGTCATAGCCACTTGAATGCAAACATTTCCTTCCTGTCTACCACCTAGCTAGAGACTAAAAACTTCTCATATTTATATTCATGATCAAATAAAGGAGAAAATTGTGTTTTTGGTCCTAAAATATTACTCCAGGCAGACATAACAGTGCTGTTGGCAAAATGACGTGGTGGAGTCTTTCATCAACTGGCCATATGAAGAAAACTGTATATTCACAGTATATAATTTGAGGCAGGCAGACCAATTCTATTTTCAAAAAATGTGTATTAATATCTGCTCTCCATGTTTGGAATAAAAAGCTTTTTATATTCACAACTGAACTCTTCTAGGACAGAGGAAAAAGCCATACACTGTGAGCAACTCTCGCTACTGTTCAAAATACAGCACTTTTTCAGAACTCCATAGAAATAAAAATCACATGGGACGTGTAAAATTCACTAGAAAATATCAAATGCAAATTGTCTTCCAAGCATGACAGTGATAACAAACCTGAATTAATTTGAGCGGAATAGTGAGGAAAGAATGTATATCTTGGTGAAATAGTTAATGTAAAGACCAAGTTATCAATCATAAGAAACATGAACAGAAGGCTGCTTTGAGAAAAAAATAAGGANATTACATGTGAATTCAAAACATTTTCCAAGCGTTATACAGATCAACCTCTCCTTCAGGTCAAGTGAGGCAAAAAAATAGATGATGTGTGCTCTCTATTGTCTGTAATTACTTCTTACCCTCTGGGAGGATGAGGAGTTTTTCCATATTCAGAGTCTGCACAAGTAAGAGCTACCTTGACTGAACTATGAATTCTGTCTGAGCTCTTACCCTTCTTTGCAAGTCTACCATAAAAGTTTCTTCCAACTTTTTCAAGATGGTTCTTTAGTCCTTTTGCTCTCCCTCTACGTTTTAAGTTACTTTCTAAATTTTCACTGATTTACTGGCAAGTGCCCTGAAAGTAAAGTCTTGTGTTTTAGTTCTGGCCTCACTAAACCCTTTTTGCATGTGCTCTCTGTGACAATACTTCAGTGTGTAACTCCAATTTACTTTATCTTTTTAAAATACTTTCTGGGTAACTTCTTTTGCAATTGCAGGAATAAGGAATGTATGACTGTTTTAAGTATCTTTCTATTAATATTGCTTTCTGTGTGGGTTTTCTTTCTCCCAAAGTTTAATTGAACTTCTTTCTGCTGAATTTAAGAACAGTATGACCATGACTTTAGCATAACAATTCTCTGAGTAGTGTTTGGTTTTAGGATAGCTTTGTGATTTGTCCAGAAAGCTTTTAATAAATGGGCCAGGGGAAAATTTCCTTTCTTCAGGCATAACATGCCAGCAGAAAGGTATTTTTTGTTATTGTTCCTGTTGCCAAGCTGTCCTGGAGATTTGACTGTTCTGCCTCTGGAGAAGGGAACATTTCACTAGTGGGAGAGTTGTTTTTATTACATCAAAATATAAGTACTGTGGACATAACTTAGAACCTTTCTGCAGGTTATTCCTAAGGGCTGATATGCTTGTGTTCTTTTTCTGGGATCTAATGAAAAGGCTGTTCTGTAAGTTATTTCACTATTTTGTGAATAATGCTTAAAAATAGCCAGTTTTGTTGGGAGTTGGCGTGAAAAACAGCCCTGACAAAATCTGAGGACATGATGAAGGAGTCCACATTTTGTTTTTCCGGGCAGAACTCTTACCCTATTCATTTGGTTACTTACAACAGAAATATAAAGGCATTGTTCTGCTTTTGATGATGCAGCTTTTATCCCAAGTTTATTTCTGATACAACATCATAGCATCGTTTGTCACCACTAATAGTTTCAGTGTCAGAATCCCAGGCAAGGACCATGTCAGGTTAGACATTCTATAGCTGGACCAGGAAGGAGCCCAGTGCCCCTTGTCCAGAGAGATTTGTCTGCTTGAGCTTTAACTCTACTTGTACATATTTGAATGTAGTGCTATTCCCATGTGTAGAAATTCTGTGGCTCAACATAGTAGTTCCAGCAGACTGTGTCTGACTGAGGGAAAAAGAGCTCAGAGGAGCCGTAATAAGAATATGTGACCTGTGACAAAGGTTGGAGAATTTATTCTAAAATTGGAGTCTTCTGGGTAGTTGATTAAGTATTCACCCCATTTTTTCATGCAATAGAAAATTTGCTAACTTAACGAACAGATGGGTTATAAGCAAAGGATGATGATCATCTACCACATTTTATAATATATGCAAGAATTGGATTATGCTGATTTTGGCAAATGTTTGTATTTCAGAATGAAACTTTGTATGCAGAGAGTGCACAGATAGTGCATACCGCCTTCTGAGTTGGATTTCTTTGAAAATTGGAGATGAGAGAAAAATCTGTCCCATCATTTAATTTATCCTACTCATAGTGCAGAACTGGTTTTTAGAAACCCCAGACCTGTGTCCTTTAAAATTATTTTGGCAATGAAATAAATTTTGATATTTTGACCACAAACTCCCAAAGGACAGACATCTTCAAATCAGTCCTGCACAATTTCTCTGCTGTTTCATCCTCTTCTCTTAGATGACCCTAATTTCTATTTCCAGCACGATGTTTATGCACAGGTATAAAGTTGTCTTAAGTATTGCATACACTGGGAAAGCAACCAAAGATGAGTCAGTAGTGGAAACTATTTAATATTGAGAAAACAGATTGCAGAAGCATTTCAAAAAGCAAAGCTGAAATTGATGACGGTTGCTGAAACAATAGCAAGGCAAATTTAAGCCATCTATACTAATATTCAAGCATGTTCCAAACCAATTCAAGGAACCAGTTTCTTAAAATGAACTTCTTTAATAGTCACAGCACCACAGTTGACACTGTACCCTTCTGTTACTGGCCTTACTGTAGTGTAGATTGACTGCTTCTGTAAATCAGCTTCTTGCCTCCATTGCGGATTTTACTGTCTCTCTTGGAATGTCTTCCACTACAAAGTACCTCTTGGAGGACTCCATGTGCTTCTCCATGCCCAACAGATTTTGTTCATCTAGCTTTACCTGCATTTTATCTAGTTTCAGGCAAATTACCAGATGGAGACAATGTCTGAAGCAAACACACATTTCTTGTCTTATCCACCTCAGAGAGTATCAAAGACAAACTTTTTGTCCTTTTGCTGCTACTCAAGGTAGCACCCAGTGAATCTGATGGTGAGCTTTGTCTGACAACCATGTTGTGCCTTGTGCTTGGGATGCTGCAGGTTGTAGTCACTAGAGAGCAGTGGCTGTGCACCAGAGAGTGGGATTTGGCTCTGCTCTTTAATATGCTGGCTGGTGTTAGGCATCCAGCTTTCACTGAAAACCTGAAAGTGCTTTTGAAATTTGTGGCTGATGTATTAAATCAGTTCTCTTCCTTTCTGTCTGCAGACCAGCCAATTCAATATGCCCATTCCACTTTTGAAGATGGAGTTGCAAAACTGACTGTCCAAGATGCCCTACCAGAAGATGATGGAATTTATACCTGTCTGGCTGAGAACAAGGCAGGACAGGCATCTTGCAGTGCTCAGGTCACAGTCAAAGGTGAATATCTCAGACTACTGTAATTACTACCATCATATAAACTATAATCTTTTTTAACAAAAATAATTTTGGATCCTTAACAGAGGTGGTTGTAAGTGGATTCCTTGTTTTTTCCACGCTTTTGTCTGCTGGGTACCTCTACTCCCCCTTGGAGGTGTGTGCAACTTAAGTGCTTAAGGACTGTGTAGTGTAAAGTAATAAGCACATTTCAGAAAAAGGTGCTCGTGCTTTGACCTTCCCAAGGGCTTAGTGTACAGAGCAGTGAGGCTGCTCTGGAAGAGGTTTACCAGTGTAAGGAGGGACTGGGGCTGCTGAAAAAAAATAACTGCACTACCACCAATATCACCCATCAGGCAGAGAATGTTGGAAGGAGGAGACAGATACTACTCCTTTCTCTTGAAAGGCAGAGCACAGAGACCAGTGCCAGGTACTGCAGTTATGATAGCAAATGCCAATAGTCCTGTTCTGTTACCAGGATTTATCAGATATAATTCTGAACAGGAATGTGTCAGCTGACTGGGGACTGTATAACTCTAAATAAGTGGAATTTTGGTAGAGAAAGTACCAGAAGAACATTGTAGTAAGCAATTGACGTGACCTGTTTTCTCAGAAATCTGACAGAGTGCTGATTTGACAGAATTGATTTGTTCATGAAAGCCATAATTCTGTACTAGAATCTCAAGAAACACATTCTAAAAGACCAGAGTTCAAAATGAAGACAAGACATGACAGAATTCTGTGGATAAATTCAACAGTGAGGTAGTATCCATCAATATCATGGTCTTTATTCTTTCAATCTCCCCTGGCATCAGTCTATACAGGTGCTTTGTTTTATGGCCTGGAGATTATCCCCCACGCCTCTCTCTTCAATCTCCCTCCCTCAGACTTTCCCCCTCCTCTACAATCAAGCCTGTACTTGGTATCTGTCACCTGCAAATGATTTTTCCCCAAAGTTATAATAGTTTGTCACTGCCAGTCCAACAGACTTCTGAGTGACAGCNTGTACATGCAGTTTGGTGGGAAATGTACCCTGACTCCTGGGATCTCATGATTTGTCTTTGTTTACCAGTGTTCTGGGGTGTTTGTCTACTGCTCTTCAGTGCTCTGCCCCTATTCTGTCTGTATGACAAGGCTAAAGTGAAAACAAATTCTGGTAAACCTGTGAGTTAATTTCTTGTTTACCAAACTGAAAATACATTCGTCCCCTCCCCATCCTCCCCTCCTGAAAAATGGCACAAAATAAGAAAACACCAATTTAAAATAAGCCTGAAACTAATCTGTTCTCAAAGTTATAATTTCTAACTTCTTGGAAGCATTTCTTCTGCATTAGCTAAGGGCCAATGAAGACTGGTCCACCTTGAGGGAGCTGTTTTTGACGTGGGGCCTTCTGATCCTTGACTGGGACTCAGAAACCAAAGGGTCAGTCCCCTCTTACTGAGCATTTCTGAATGATTTTAGGGTTATCAGGCAGTGCTAACGTGGGAGCAGCAGTGAGTGGGCCTTTCCCTGGGCTTGTGTGCTCTGCTGAGCTGTTTCAGGCCACGTAGTCACAGTTGCACTGTGTTGGATTCCTCTTGCACTTTACATAGTCTCGGGCTAGAAAGCTGCATTGCCACCATCATGGGGAGTTAGTTTCTCTCATTTGCATCCCATTCTATTTTCTGGGAGTCGTGGAGTAGGGAGGGGGAAGAATAAGAGCAGAATTAAGAACATACATGACAGGCTGTAAAACTACACGTTCAATATATTTACAGTTTTAGCTATCCTGTCTGCTTCTTCCCTAAAGCTCATTATGTCCCTGTTGCCATAAGGATTATAGTAACTTTCCCCAAAACTCAGATCAATATGGGTTTTTCTGCCAAAAACAGTACCAAATTTAAAATCTAATTTCCAACTCTCTTATCTGTTCATGTATATTTTTCCATCAGAACCTCTATCAAAATCTTGTTGACATTAGAGTTCTCTGAGTCTCTGAATGCTGCTACTAAGGCTT
>VYZQ01037884.1:56088-66517 GCA_013400655.1 Mystacornis crossleyi
CTCTAAATTCTCAGCTTGTGCAAACAGGTTACAACAGAAAATGGTTGTATGTGCGGAAAGGGAGGAAACTTCAAAAATCCTCTCCTGATCAAATATTGATTTTTGGAATAAAGTCTGTAAAATCATTTCTGGATTGTAACCCATCTTTGTCCCGTTCCTTTTCATCTCCAAGATGATTTAAGGATGTTAGGTTTCCTGCAGTGCTCAGTTTGCTCATTCATTGTTAGAGAAATATTTTCCTTTTGTATGTGAGAAGTAATCCATATTTAATCTAAGAAGGAATGGGTGTTCTTGGCGTATCATCAGTATCAGACCAGTGACAGAATCCAGCTTTTCCTTAACTTGCTTCTGTAGTCCTTGGACACATCTCTGTCATTTCACTTGATACTGCCATTTTTGACTTTGCTATTCTACTGCAGCAAGGATCTCACAAAGAGACATATGTACTGTGATCACTGGGGGAACTTTACCTGGAGTGAAGAGCCTGTCTTAAGAGTAAAACT
Source organism: Mystacornis crossleyi (assembly GCA_013400655.1). NCBI lineage: Eukaryota > Metazoa > Chordata > Aves > Passeriformes > Timaliidae > Mystacornis > Mystacornis crossleyi. The sequence continues at coordinate 56,592 of VYZQ01037884.1, forward strand.
CAATTTTATTTTTCTAAATGAAATTCAGATCACAGATAACTCAGAAAAGTTAGTAGCAAGGATAATGCGTATCAGACTTTTCAGTTCACATCTGAATTGTAATATGAGATGGTCCTTAACCTGCTAGTAGGTTACAGGTGTTATCTAGCCACATGCCGTGTTTTCTAATCAACTTCTGTGCATTCTTTGCCTTTTGGAAGGTCTGTCAGGTTGTTTTTGTGAAAGGAAATTGTTGTAGGAAACAACATTTTAAAGGTCCTTTACCCCATAAAGGGTTACTGTTGCNAGCAAGTATAATGCGTATCAGACTTTTCAGTTCACATCTGAATTGTAATATGAGATGGTCCTTAACCTGCTAGTAGGTTACAGGTGTTATCTAGCCACATGCCGTGTTTTCTAATCAACTTCTGTGCATTCTTTGCCTTTTGGAAGGTCTGTCAGGTTGTTTTTGTGAAAGGAAATTGTTGTAGGAAACAACATTTTAAAGGTCCTTTACCCCATAAAGGGTTACTGTTGCAAGTCCAGTTAAATACAAGAGTGGGATTTTGTCCAGTACTTTCAGCATGCTTTGCATTGGGCCCTGGATAATTAGCTAAGCTAATTGTGGCATAGCTTTCCTTCTAAGTCATCACTCTCAGATTCATTTATGGTTGTCTTTTTCTTCCTTATTTTTAAGCAGGATAAATTCTGTCTAGCGCTGAGCAACCTCAGTATTACTCCTTTGTTTTGTATGAAAAATGGTGAAGGTACTTAGTTGTTTATAGGAGGCTTTTGACTGTATCAAATCAAGTCCCACATTTCATATGGATGGGCCATAAGGAATGCAGTGGTCTTAAAAATGCAAATTAATCAGTCTTCTGCTTATTTAAAGTGAGAAATTAACATCTTCAGATCACTTCAGATCTCTCTACTTAAGTAAATGATCTGAAGGCTGAGTAAAATGGTGTAGGTCCATTAGGTAGTCTGTGGGGAAACTAAGTTAATCAAGGTGAAGCTAATTTTGGCCTTGTAAAGGACTAAGTAGACGAGACTGAACCCTGACAGCTGTCTTCCCTCTGTCAGCGGTTTCTCAAAGCTGCCACACAGGTAGAGATGAACGACAGAGATTGAGCAGTGCTCCCTGGAATAAACAGCTTAGAAAATGTCTTCACACTGAGAATTATTTCCTTCTGAGCCTCCCAGTGAGGGAGGTGCACTGGGTGAATGCTAGATCAATTGGCCTAATGCAAGTAAACCTGAGAGGTGAAAAACATGGTCAGTGTTACTCAAACACTCAATTATAGATTGAGTGTTTGGTACCATTGAAATGGTACCATTTGCTACTTTAAAAATGTAGGACTTTTTTTTTTTTAGGCATTGTTTTCTATACACAGGAAAATCAAAATTTGGGAGGCTTTGGGGCTGATGCACATTTTTAAAAAAAGTTTTTAAACAACACATGCATGACTGATTTGCTCCTGTATTCCCATATTTTGTATGTGCAAGCTATTGTATTTGGTGTTCACGTTTTCACAATTCCCATTACAATTTTCATGTTGTTCAATGATATGAAAATAAGTATACAAGCCATTTTTAAATACACCGGGCATCCTACTTAAAAAACAAACAAAGTAACCAGCTCTTAACAGGGATATTCAGGGGACATTCAGGTGACCTGAAATATATGGTGATTATATACTGATGGGGATTTCAGATACTCAGGTTTATTTATGAATTTATGAATCACACTATGTATAAATTATGAATTTATTTATTATTGATTTATTAATCAGGGTTTTTAATTTATTAATCAGGGTGGTTGTATATTTTAATCATGGTTTTTTATGAATAGGAAACTGAGGTGAGGAGAAATTAATTGTCTCTGGGTCTACATGTGTAGTGAGTTGGTATTAGTGTTTTTCTGAGGCTGTGACAATCAGAGTGTAAAGGCAAGACAGATGGAAGTTATAACTGCTGTAGTTGGAAGGTAAGGCCAGCTTCCAGGAATGGTGACAGTTCTTCAGATGTGCCTCATTTCTGAGATAAGCCTTCTGATATGTGGTTGTCTGTCAGTTAACTAATCACTAACAAAGAATTATAGGTCAGGTCCACCTGTAGAAAAATGTGTCAAAGGGATATTTAATTACCTGACATTCACACTAGTATCTGGGTGTGCTACACATGATTATGGACTGCAGGGAGAGTGGGAAGAGTGTGGGCTCTGTTTGTGCCAAACCACATCAATACAGCACGTGGGAAGCTTCTCTTATTTTGCAAAAAGACTCTGTGTGTCACAGGCATAGGTGATTTCCTGGTCCAGTTTTCTCTAGGCACGGTATCAAGCTGGAGCGCTTGCTGTGACTCCTAGGAGAATGTCCTCTGTCTTGCAGTTCAGCAGTAAATGACAAACAAGATACCTGACCCACTGCACGCTCCTTGAGAGTTCTCCAGCCTCCTTGCACCAGGCAGCAGCATCACTGATGGTTTCCTAGATGGAGCACATGAGGTGTGGGCAGTGAGAGCAGCAGGGCAGGCTGGCAGCCACGGTGTTTCTGTGGGCTCTAATGCTCTGCAGCCACACATTTTGCTGATGCTTGTTTTCAGCACACTGCTGGGTTTTTCGTTTGTTTGGGTTCTTTTTTTTTAATACAGGCCTAATACTCTTTGTAAGCAAACGCTATTCAGCAGATAGTGCTGTTCCTGCTTAATGGCTCTTGACCTCATTTCTCTTTCCCAGCCAGCAGTGCATTTATCTGGACTCACATCTGTTCCCCTTTCTCCCCCACCACTTTCTGTTCATGCTTTTTTTCCCCAGTGCAGCCTCCCCAGCGTAAGTGTCTGTGTTGCGAAGCCTGTAGCCCTTCCAAGCCGATTACTGTAGTCATTCATTGATCACTGGACGAGCAGATTAGAGCCACCTGAAAGCCTGTCACAGTCCCTGCTGTAACCAGTTTATCAGAGCAGCAAAGGGAGATGCTTTCTGAAAAACCAGTTTGTTTTGTTCCTGTCACTCTTCCATCTGGTGTGAGCGGGACCATAAAATATAACCAGGTGGAGGAAAAGCTTTCAGGTAGGAATCTTTTCCTTCAGTCATGAGAGATGCTCTCTTCAGGTCTTGGGTTGTTTTTCTTTCTGTCTCAGAATGACCCTTCTTAGACAGTAATCGTTTAAAGGTTATCACTGCAATGAGCAGCCTCTTTGAAGGTTTAATTGAGAGGCCACAGCTTTGTTTCTCTGAGATCCGTATTTCTGCCGAAGGTAAGCAAAGAACGATACCTTACTTGCCAACACTGATGAAATGTTTGTGACAGCTTTTCAAAGTCACTGCTTATTTGAAAGCATTTTGCTTTATTTCAAGCATAACATAAATATAAAGGACTATAGATGACTTTTCAAAATACCCCAGACTAGTCCTATTAAATGTCCAAAAGGCATTCCAAACCAGTAGCCTGGTGGGACCCCTTGTCTGTGTAAGAACTGGTTTCAGAGCGCTAAGTGAAAGGGAGAGCGGTTTTGTTACTGTATTGAAAAGTCAGAGGTAAACTGTCATGAGCATCAAAGGAGCTCTGTTCCAGAGCTTTCAAGAGTGCCCCAAAGATCTCAGTCCAGCACTCTGTATGGTTCATCAGCTATAACTCTTCTAAGACTAAGTTTGGGGTTGGTTTTGTTAAATTGCCTTCTTGCAGCACCTCAGGACCAAACATGAAACAGAATGCCAGCTGGAGACCAAAACTGAAGGGCAAAAGCAAAACATATGTGAAAGCTGTTAATGACAGATGTGCCATCAATATAAAAAATGCACTCTAAAGACAGTTTCGTGTTATAAATCACTTCCAGTAAAAGGGGAACCAAATTTGGATGCAAATACGGGTTGAGTGCTTGCAGAATGAGGAAAATTTAAATGTCAGAAATTGCATTAACATTTCTTATAAGTGAAATAAAAAGATGAGATGCTGACAGAAAAAAAGAATTAAAAAGACAAGAAATAAAAGAGAAAAACCCCTAAATCAACTGTGACACGTGATCAAATACTCGGAGCATTAAATTATTACATACCAGAATGACAGAAAACAGATGATTATTGTAACAGTTGGGAATGGTCCTGCATTGGCCAAAGGGCATACTGTCCCAGCTTGCCAAATTGCCAAATTCTATAGTGTTCTAAGTGTCAGCTGAAAAGTGGAAGTCATCAATATATACATAAAACTGTTCACTGAATATATGCCCGAGTAATTTTGAAAGCAGGGGTGTGATGTTACCCCAAAGAATGTTTTCAAGGGCAGTTGATGTGGATTAGCTAATGGGAACTCAAACAGCCATCAAACTACCCCACAGGATTAGCTAAATTTTTAAAACTCTCCAGAAGTTGCCTAAGGGAAACATCTATCATTCCTTTGTAACAGAGGAACAGAACAGACGGTAGGAACCTTGTATAGCTGTGTGCTACTGGAAGTGCTTCTCTGCAGCTTCATTTTAATGAAGGCTTGACTGTTGGGCCACATACACAGGCTCTGTCTTTTCTTTTCAAGGTACTGTCTTGGTTCAAGATATTTTTTATATAAATTAATCAAGAAGAGAAAACTGATGACAAGCAGTGCTGTACTAGAGCTACCTTATCTTTTGTGGACTTAAATGCCAAACAGGTCTTGCTTTAGAATTCCTTTCTGACACCAACTTATACCCAGAAATACAATGCTGTTGTATTTTTTCTCTTTTTTCCACTTTACATAGGTCTAACTTGAAATTGGTTTCTTAGCTCTCAATCTGACTCTTATTTGTCTTTGAGGGATTCCCTAACATGTTTCTTAGTACAGTATCCTTTTGATTGCTCATCCAGGAGAGGAGCAGAACTATTTTAATATTACCACAGGATAACTAATTTTGTTTCCAGTGTGGGCTGGCCAGAGGAGGGAAAGGCTGAAGGGGCTTTAACACTTTAGATCAGTGGCATCCTCAGGAACGCATGTGCTTTATGTGATTGCCTGTTCTTACTGTGCTTCCATTCCATTTCAGCTCATGCACAGCCCATTTTTTTTCTAATGGAACTGGTATCTGTATACATCACGACTCCCTGCAATTAAATCAAAATCTACCTGGGCAGTCACACAAAAATTGAGGCTATATATGTGGAGGTGAAATTCTGCCTTAGTAGATTGCCTGTTTCCACTGTGGAGCTGACCTGGCTTGATCTAGCATATATGAAGCACCTTTCCTGCAGTTGTCCATGTCAGACTGGTATCTAATGCTGGGGAATTTGTTAGTAGTGGGCCAGCTGAGCTGCCTTATAAATGTATTTGGTAGGTATACTGGCTCTCAGGCCTTCCATGGAGCTGCTGTCTGTGACAGTGACAAAAGAGCAATTATTTGATATAAGTAACTTGCAAACAGGGTAAGTCATTAATAAGGCAGACAGTTCTGAAGGCAAAAGCAAACATCACTTTGGCTGCAGAAGCTTCCAGTGAGACTGTCAGGGAGGAATTCAGTCTGCTGACTGCAAAGTGATCTGCTGTGAACCCAGACATCTATTTTGTATCTGTGACTCCTGCACTCTTTATTGAACTTTCTCCTGAGGAGGGGAAGCAGAGAGAGAGCTGCAGTTCTCTTCTCTCTGGAATCCAGTGATAGGACTTGGGAATGGTTGAAAACTGTGGCAGGGAAAGTTCTGGCTGGACATTAGGAAACGTTTCTCTGTTGAGAGGGGGGTCAAACACTGGAACAGACTTCCTAGAGAGGTGATCAATGCCCTGAGCCTGTCAGTGTCCAAAGGGGTAATTGGACAATGTCCCAAACAACAGGATTTAGCTTTTGGTTGGCTCTGAATTGGTCAGGCAGCTGGACTAGATAATCCTTGTAGGCCCCATCCAACTGAGATAGTCGATTCGATCTGACTGTTCACCGAAACATGATTCTTACTGGTGCAGCCTTTTCGTCGTGGGATTTCTGGGGCGCCGTCTCAGTCATGCCGAATATGCTGAGTTGGAAGGGACCCATCGGGATCATCGAGCCCAATTCCTGTCCCTGCACAGGGCACCCCAAGAATCACACCATGTGCCTGAGAGCCTTGTCCAAATGATTCTTTAACTCAGACAGGCTTGGTGCTGTGACCACCTCTTCTAGTGCTCAGCTGGAACAACTCAGTTTGTTTGCAGAACAAATGGAGTAGAAAAAACGGGTTAAAATGCTGATGACCTGGTGATATCCCACACAGAGGAAAGACTCATGGAAGAAGGAGCATACATGGAGCTGCAGGATAGGGCTGGAACACTAGCGCAGAGAAAAATAAAGAGATTTCCAGACAAGATAAAGTGGAACTTGGTCTCTTTTGGATATTCCCAACCACCCTTTCTGGTACAGGCTTAGGGCACTGTCAGTCTTAGGTTAACAGTTTTTCTGTGTAATGCAAGGACAGCATTCAGACTATAACTTGTCCCAGGTCTTCATTGAAAGCATCTTCCAAGGATATTTAAATCTTACCTTCCATTTACAAAAAACAGATTATAACTGCAAAAATAAGTGATGGGAGGTAAATGTGTAAAGAGCACTGCTAGGTCATTGAACACCTAGTTCTCACGACCTAAGTTTACAAAATGGCATACTAACCTGAGATCTTTATTAAATCAGAAATGTTCCTACATGTCCCAGGAACATAAAGGTCTGATACTTTTTAATGCCATTATAAATCAAGTTTTGAATTCTTGAAAAACTCACAGAAAATGTTATGCCTCAGGCCTGAGGCAAAGACACTTTACAGAAAGAAAATGCATGTCTTCATATCAATTTTCTGCCTTATAAAATCTCTTAATTTTTCTGCTGATAACATTGTTAGCTTAAGAACTGGTAATGGCTGGATTTGTTTACACTGAAAATGTCTGAGGATGTGAAACTGTTTTCAAGCTTGAGATCTGTATGTGAACTTCAGTCTTGTTTTGAGAGGTTTTAGTAGAATCTGGTGCTTGTCTCTCTGAGCCTGCTCACACAGAGCGTTTTGAGTTAAGCATTCTCCTCAGCTCAGTTGAGTTATTAGCCCGTGAGCCAGAATGATATTTAAACACCATAAATGGTAAATGTTGCTGAGGCAGCCCTTCCGCACGGCTCGGACCAGGCATTAGTTGGCAGTCAACCACATGATGCTGGCAAACAGATTCCTCGTGTATAATTAAACCCCTTGTAAGACTAAACACTGCAAGTTGTTTGCGGTGTTCTGAACATAAGGCAGCAAACTCTCTATTCTTTGTGTGTCCTTGAGTTGCGACCAGTTGTAACCCTGGCCTTGGGCCGCTGAGCTGCTGCACTGGAGCCTGTGGGTTTGCAGTGCTGTAGCTGACCCGGCTTGAGCTGGAGGCTGGAAAGGTCAATCTCCAGAAATTCCTTCCAAACTCAATTATTGTGTGATTCTGTGCAGTGCTCAGCATGCTGAAGTCCTGATATTTCAACAGGAGATGTCAGCATTCTGCAGCTCACATGAAAATATCTTCAGTACGTCTGGCTAGGCAAATGAACAAGAAAATTTCCTAGACTAGAGATGTCCATAAAATGTTAACTGTTTTGACTATAGGCCTAGGTAAAATCTAGGTCTAGTCTTTGGAAACCTTCTTAAAGTTTGCATCATGATCTGGATTTTCTTCAGTTTCAGCAACAAATCTGGGAATGGGAATGGCACAGTGCAGTTATTGATTCTTTTTTTCCTTCTCTCCAAGAATAAAGATTTGTCTGTGTCTTTTACCTTAGAATATAAATAGTTGGTTGCATAATTGCAGTTAAACTGGTACAGGTATATTGTGCAATTGACTTGTACTAGGTTAACTGTTCAGTGCAGCATGAATTTTCCCCTTTTCTATTAGATATACACCTTCAACTCAATAAATCACCATTGCTTATCAATAGAAATATATTTACAAATATGCTCAAGCCCTAAGTTCTGATCCAGGTCAAGGTTTTAAAAAATTCAAGTTTATTTTGGCTTAGACCCACAGCTAACATTAAGACTCCTCTTGCAATAACTTCCAGTCTGCAGATATGCAGAAGTTAAATTTATGTAAGAACTCTTTAAAATCTGGATTGAGAAAACTCAAATAAAAGGAAAACATTTTTAATTGCCTTAAAATTCTATTAATACAGGTTAATAAATAATCCAAATTTTGATATAGTCACTGTACTTACTATTACCTTACTATTGATTACACAAATACCGGAACACAGAATAAGAGATTAATAGAAATAGTTTTACATCAAAGGTAATATATCTCTTCCCATTTCCATCCAAATATGCTGAGAATTTGTGTTTTTTCCAAGAAATTGGAAGAGTTTAAATTCTCCTTCATCTCTATGGATTTAATGCAGAAAGTGGCTTTTTTAAACATAGATTTGGATGCTCATTAGAGTGTCTTTCTAATAAAAAAAATGAACCCTCAAGGGTAAGGGAATGTGGTGGGAAAATCCTATATTCCTTTTGCAGTGTAGAAAAATCTGTGTGGGTATATAAAGTACCATTTACATGCTTTGCTTACTATTTCTGGTCTCCCAGGCTGTGTTTCCCACTGAGTTGTGCATCTTATTACTTACTGTTTCCCAACATTCATGCATATTAAAGCCTGAGGAAAGGCAAAAACCAGGAAACTTATAAGTGGGATTATTGTGGTGGACTTTCAAATCTATCACCCTGTGTAACACCTTATCAAAAACCCGTTGAAATGACAGAGAGATCACTGTCCACCAGAAAGGCTCCAGCTGGGCTTACACATTATGCCAGACTACGGCTCTGTGCAAAAATTGTTCTCTGTAAGACACCTTTCAGAAAATCATAGTTCTCTTCCATATTATCTTACACCATTTGACCTGCATGAAACCAACAGCTGTGGTTAAAAAATCGTGGCAGCTTTTGCAAGCTACAATGAAGTGAACTAGATGCAAGGTCTGAAAAGAAGTCATTGAAATGTGCCTGTGTTTTATCAAGCCCACCTGTGAGAGCAGTAGGTTACGCTCTCTGATGTCCCCCATGAACTGCCTTGACACGATCCAGGTCGGGGATATCGAGTGCACCAGCAGAAGCTGATAGGAGAAGGAAAAGGAACAGAGAAAATTAACTACCCTGGGTAAAAATTTTTAGTAACTGTTTGTTGACTCTTTTATTCCTTGTTTTCATTCTTAGAGATGAACCTACTCCTGTGTGAAAGTAGTAAGAATTAAGAATGATGAGGAAGCTATTAAATGGCTATAGGCGGTTAAAGAACATTAACATAATAAGAGAGATCAGATCTCTTTTTTCCTATCCGGTTGAATAAGCTTGAGGATGCATAGATACATAATGAAGTCACGCTCTTATGCTAATGTCAAGCAGAATTTTCCTTAGGTTCCAGATTTCCTTGCTGGTGCCAGATGTGCCATATTTTTATTGTCTGTAGTTTTGGCAGCAGAAATACCCTGCAGNTAGTGCTATGTCATAAATAAACAACTAAAAGCATTTACAAGCTTCAGAAAAATTTGAAAATAGTTAACATTCAGGCTTTGTAATTTGGCCTCTGCATGACTGTATCAGTCCCTTCTGAGAAAATGCAATGATTTTAGACTAAATAACAGAACTAAAATGGACTGTGTTGTCTTGTGTAAAACGTCGGTGAGAAACTAAAGTTGTCAATAGGTGTTTTTAATTTTTTCTAAGTCTAGACATCCANACCTCAGCTGGGAGCTTTACCTCGGCCCTCTTCCTTTCCTTCTGTCCTCCTGCACTGGGCTCTGAAGCCAGCCCTCCCCAAGAGTGTATGGATTTTGAAGCCCAGCAGAGTTTATGTGGTGAAAGGGATTTTGGAGGAATGAGGGAACACAAGCCCTAATCCTGGCCGGGGCTTTCTGTGCAGTTTGCTTATTTGTTTTCTTATCTGCTTCCCTGGTGCAAGTCGTAGATTTTGTTCCTGATATATGAGACTCGCAAGCACCTAGCTGTGGCCAGG
>VYZQ01037885.1:0-17573 GCA_013400655.1 Mystacornis crossleyi
TTTTTTTTTTTTTTCAGTGCTAAGTTTGCTGTTTCTGTTGGAGCCGAGATGAAAAGCTTTCACTGAACCACCTTTGATTGGAATCACTTCTGTTGCCTTCAGTTTGGCCAGATGTTTCCTAATTACTTATCTGTCAAAACTTTTTTTTTTTTGCTTTTTTAAAATGTACAGACATTTCCTCTAAGTGAGAAAGAGTGTAAGGTTCTTGTTTAGTGTCTTTGCCCGAGTGAAATAAGCCAGGCTAAGCTTCATCATCAAGGCTGGATTTTATGCTTGAACATGCAATTTAACATCAAAAGCTTGATCTTTTTTATTATTCAGTGCTGCCTTTTTAGACCAACTTCAGCAGGAGCCAAATGGCACATCCTAACTTGGGATTTAAAACTTTTATTTTTTAAAGCTAGGTCTGAGTCATGCAGCTTTCTCCTGAGCTTGAGACAGTTTCAAGTAATAACTCAGGGCCAGAATCTGCCACGATTACTCACGTCAGAGAAGGCTTCCTTACACGAGCAATCCTATTGAACTGGTGCTCCTTGGGGTGAGGAATGATTACAGAATCAGGTCTGATCCTTCTCCCATCAAACAAATATTTTTGCTGCTTTGAGTCAGTTGCTGTGTCCTGTAAGGATGTCCTGTCATTGTGCAGAAATTTGGAGGTAGAAAGACAAAGGAGGAAACCTTGAAGACTTCAATTCCCCACACTGACCACAGCTGGCCCAGCAGGGATCTGATCTGACCTGACCTAAGCAGGGATCCCGCTCCAATCTAAGGAGGCAGAACCTTTACGTGTCAGTCTTTCAGGACGTTCAGCATTGATTTGCTATTGGGCTGCTGTCAGAAATCTTTTATTTGGGGAAAAGGTCCCAAGGACCCCAAGTTACTGCAGGAAGGAAGGGGAAAACCAGCAGAACTGAGCCTGAATGACTCCATGGGTGCTCTAAAGGCTTTGTTGTGTCCCTCTCCATAAAGATAAAACAGGTAGCCAGTGCCTCCCAAAGTGCCTGTGAATAATACACCAATACACCAGAAGGGGACTGAATTAACCAAAAGTAAATCCATATAACAATTTTTCAAAAGCTTTAAATGTCTTCAAAGCCAAGTAGCATTCTTTAATGAAAGCAGGATCAAGCCAGAAAAAGCTTTAGGAGTTTAAAGTTATTTGATAGCTAGTTATTTTCCTTCAAAAGAGACTGAGTAAACCTCTGCCTGTAGCCTTCATCACTCCACCAGAAATGCTTTGTCAGGGTATTTGTGACAAATTAATTATAGCGATAGAAAATCTCAGTAGAAATGAATATTCAAAAAGAATTTTTTTTATTCTGTTGACTTCAGGGAATGCTCTCCTGTTTCTAAAGCTGTGTGTTTTCCTCATTAGCTCTCCCCCTCCCCCAGTTCTTTTCAGAAACTTTCAGAAGAGATTAGAAATGGTTTTATTTTCAGCTCGCCTGGGGAATGGCATTTGCAGTGGAACAAACCATTGATGCTGGAGTCTTGCTGGCAACAAGAAATGGCCCATCAGCAAACTTTCCAGAGAAAACATCCTGAAATGACCGTACCAGGCCTGAGCACCTGGCACTGAGGCACAGCAAGATGCTTGTGTGGGGCCATCCCACAAAGCCTCAGCGCCGGAGGAGCTTGTCCTCACAGCTCAGGGAGACACAGCAGCCCCATCCTCAGTGGATCCTGGCCTGATCCTGCAAACAGAAGGAGCAGAGCTGGGGCAGACCACAGGTAGCTCCAGTGTACCAGAGAGAGGTGGCTCTCACTCCCCACAAAGGCTCTGGCGAAGCAGAGGGCTCCTGTTCACCTCTTGCTCTTGTCCTTGCCTGTAAATTGCAGGCCTTTCTTGTCTTAGGCTAAAGGCATCTCAAGGAGCAAAATTCCCATTTGTGCATCTCACTAAGACTGAGAAAAGCAGGAGGCCACTGCTACCCATCACACCCCACAGCTCCAGGTCATCTCCATGCCTCTGTCCCCTGGGCACACGGGTCCTGTCCCCATGCTTACCCAGCTTAGTCCTGCACACAGCACTGAAATACTGGGCTGCAAGTCCTGGAGTCTCTTCTTGAAAGGTTGTTCTGGGCTGACAATAAAAAGGAATAAACATAAACAAAGCTTCTCCCAAGCTGTGACTGCATGACCCCGCTCAGGAAGCTCCCACGACCAATGTCCCCACACGGAGCCATGTTCCTGGATCTGTGACAGGAACTGGGCAGAAAAATCCTCCTCTCCATCCTCACTTCCCTCTGACAACTCAATTAACAAGCTGCCTCGTTAGCATCCTATACTTAATTAACAAGTTGAATTAATAAGTAGCCTGGCTTGCTTAATTAATAATTAATTAATCCTTGGTTAATAAGGACAACAGAAACTAGTTCATAAGGGAATCATTTCAATAACTTGCAGTGCAGTGAGGACCCAAGGAGAAAGTGGCTGCGTGGAGCTGGTGCTGGACCCCACCCTGACACCCAGTGTCCCTCCCTGAGCCCCGCTGTGGGGTGCACCTCACCTTCAAAGCTCCTGCCCGCCTCCTCCTGCCCCAAATCCAGGCTGGACGGGTCCGAAACGCTCGTTTGGTTCTTGCTTGCACTGGTGATGCTCTCTGAGATGCTGCTCCTTGGTTCCCCTGTCCAGCTGGGAGCCGGGATAGGTGTCTCACCTGCTGGCACTGGCAAAGCAAAACGGGGGTAATTACTTGAAATCAGCAATAAAGAAGGGAATGCGTACAGAACACAATCTAGAGCATCCCTGGAATGGCACATTATTTTCCAGGGAAGGACTCCGAATGCGTTTCAGTATTCAAGTTTCAGCCTGCTCCAGAAAAACTGCCCAACCAAAATTTGCTGGGGCTGGGTGAGACCTCACCGCACCCCTGCCCAGGAGCACAGGGCAGGTGGGAGCAGTGCCCAGGGCCCTGATGCCAGGAGGGAACGCTGTTCCTCGGGCTCAGGCAGTGCTCAGCTCATACCCTACTCAATATGTTGCCCACAGTTTGACGACATATTTTTGGCAATTTTCACTAGGAAAGCATAAAGAATTATGTTGATGCTTCCTTCTCATCTTGATACAGCAGGTGTCTTGTTTCCATATTAATGATCTCGAGGTGTACATACATATATATCCATCTATTAAAAACACTCATATTATCGAATAACATTTCAAATTCAGCTAGAGAGAAGCAGGTGATTTTCCCTGATGGTATTGATTTGAAATTCTCCATCCGCAGACCATTTTGGAATCCCAAACAAAAGAAAAATCAGAGTTATTTCCCACACAACAGATGCAGTGCACCGATCTCTAAGAAAATGAATTTTTAGTTTATTGTTGCTTACGGTGACTTCTGTTCATAACTGGTTTCAAAGAAGATATTGAGCGTAGCAACAAAACACGTTTGCAGACAGATAATTACCATTATTTTCAATTATAATGTTGCCGTCTCCAATTCGAGTATTTCAAGACTGGGAAATACAAACATTACTGTTATTGCCACATTGATAAATTATATTGTTGGTTTGTTCTGAGAACGACAATTAATGGTGCTCAGCTTTGTTCCAAAGTTTGTTGGGCAACCTGAAATGAAACACAACATAAATGCGTTCCTAACAGACACAGCAAGGAGAGGGCTGGGGGGGGATGTATTTATTGATGAAACACTCCAGACACAGAATCTATAAGCAAAACTGAACTGGAAATTCAGTTCCCTAGCAGAAAGATGTGAGATGCTACTGCACTGCTTTGTGCAGTGAAAATCAATGCTTCTCACGCTTCTTATTTAGATTTTTTGTGTCTGGTGTCTCGCTGGTGTCTCAGTTGTTGTCCCCGGTGGTCTTCATGCAACCAGGACGTGGTGCCTGAACGTCCCTCATCCCTTTAAGATATGTGAGAAAGAGACAGGTGAAGTTCCTTGCTCGAGGTTCCCGGCAGGCCAGTGGCAAAGCAGAGGTGCAGCACATCCAGCAGGACATTTCTCATGGTGGATTCCTTCCTGCTGCCTGTGCCACTGCAGAGCTCACAGGGTTCCTCCACCTCTCCTGCAGATCCCCCAGGGCAAAACCCAGCCATGGCTGAACGGGATTGGTGCCTTGGCCAAGGTTCAGCTCTTTCATACACCAAGCAAGAAAGGATGGGAAGAAGGAAGAGAAGGACAGACACAGTTGACTTCATTCCCACCGGGCTCCAAATAATGAACGTAACTAATTGAGGTCAAGGACTCGTCAAGTCAGCAGCATGGTTACGGTCTGAGGACAAAAGCCTGCTCCCAAACGCCTGCCACAGTCAGTGCTGCAGGAGCAGCTTGGAAAGGTTTCCGAGGTATTCACCAGTGGCTGTGTCCACCGCCCGGCCTGGGAGCTCCCACTGCGCACGATCCCCTTGCATTCCCCCCTTGCTTTACCTGCTCTTCCTTCCATTCCAGCTGGGGGCTGCTGGCTCTGCCACGCCAACAGCAGTAGCCACCTGGATGGCATTTGGGGAGGTTTTGGCTTATCTCAGATGGTCCAAAATCCAGCAGTGCTGCTGCTCAAGGCAACTTAATATTTTCTGTATTTCAGCAGAGATTCCCATTTCCTCGCACCCTCACCTTGAATTTTGCCTTTATGCAGTTATGCAGCAGTGATTACAGATTTGGGAGAGAGCTGCAGTCAGAGAAGGCACAAACTAGAGAGAACACCCCACTCCCATCCCCCTGAGCAGCTGGGAGCTGCAGACACAACTGTGAATTCCTGTCCAGTGAAAGCTGCATTTACTCATCCCAAACAAATCCACGTGCGTCACCATTGCCGAGGGCTCCGGGCCCTGGTTTGGAGCACAATGGACCACACTGATTCACACACCTCCGAGATGCCTCTCCAGGAGCCCAGGCTTGCTGTGGGTGACTGACTCTGGCCTTGCAGACACGAGCTTAGCTCCAAAGAACAAGCAGGAAACTTTGCACAGGCAGCCCTGAGCCTCCTGACTGGTGCTGTCCCATGAGAAAGACCAAAACATCATCCCCTCTGAGGCTGCAGTTTCTGATGCCAAGACTGCTGCCTTTGGATCAGACATGGCGTGTTTTACCCAAAATTAACCTCCCACAGGTGCAGCAGGGCATGTGATAAAGCCTGTGATTGATTTTTAACCTTCTTGTTCTGTCTTGACACACTTCCCCCTTCCCCCCACCCCTATTTTTCATGAAATCCAGGCCAGCAAGGAGGAAGGGAGAGTTCAGTGCATCTGTTCATCACTAACATTGACAAACAACACGTAAAAGCTTTGCTAACCTGAAAAGTATTGGCATATCTAACCAAAACCCGCTTGATTTCCCCTGGAAAGCAAAAACTGTGAGAGGCCATTACTAGCAGGTTGCCCTTGCATGGGAAGTAATTTAATCTGGAAATGGGAAATATGCGGCAGGAGAGCCTGGCTGTCATTTTACAAAAACAATTAAATGCATGAAATGTGTCTTAATGATATAATTACGGCAAAATTCCAATCTTCCATTAGCAGTGGCATTAATTATTACAAGCACATTACATTCACTATGGCTGGAATGATGAAATCCTTTGTTATACAGCCTTATTAACAAACAAATAAATAAATAAAACCTGATCATCTGCTCCTCAACAGAAGCCATGATGCAAAATGACTTTTGAACAAGCCTTGATTAGTTTTGCCTGTTCAGGCTGACAGTAAGAGAGGTCTGAGCACCTCAGGGAAGCTCCTGTAAAGCACCACACGATGCTGGGACCCGTCGTGGGTGGTACTGGGGGAGTTTGGTGAGGAAGTTGGATGAAGCAAAATTGATTAATACCATCACACTGGCCCCACCGCTCTCCTAAAACACACCCATTTACACACCAGCTGCGTGCAGGACTTGCTCCTCACCCTCCTGAAGTGACTGAAATCTGTTGTCACCTTCAAGACCTGGTTTGCAGCAGGGCAAGGTCTCACCTGCCTTTTACGAGAAGCAGTGAATCACAGCCTTTCAGTTTTACAACTGATTTTACACTTCCTTCTCCGCTCTGCTCCCACTCCCTCGGGCTGTCAGTTCCCTGGGAGCGTCCTGGGGCTTTGAGGCATTGGTTTGGCACAGCAGAGCCGGGGGCTCCGGAGCCAAGTCCCTTCTGCCTTCACTGCGGAGGAGCCGTCGATCAGCTGCTAAAAGGCTCCTGGAAATTGCTCAAAACTGTTTTATGTATTGGGGTTACTGATCTCAGAGGTGCAAAGGTATCAAATACACCTTTCCAATGGAGGAAGGCATCAATAACATTCCCTCACGGGTACACGTTTGGAACTAAAAGCAAATTTATTAGACATGGGAGGTTGTTCATAGTGATTTTCAATGTTTAATCCAGCACAAGGAACAAAAATTGGAGAAATTAGCCCCCTCCAGCCAGCCATCTGACTCCTAGATGATATCTGCCAGAGGACAAGCAAACACATCAGTTGAGTGATTATGTGGATACCTGCTGAAAGAGGGGGATTTTCAATTATGCATGGTTGATTTTCTACACGTACAATTCCCGTTATACAGGGGAAAATCAATTAGTGAGAGTCATTTGTTTCTGAACACATTGGTCAGAGAGAAACATTAGTTCAGAAACATTAATTTCTGGACAAATGTTTACAATTAAATTGCAATTTTGATTCCACTCGAGTTCTGGCTTATCACCCTGCATCTCAGCCAGATCTGGAGAGGAAGTTACACTATCCAGGAAAGGCAGGTCAGGAATCACGGCAGTGGGAAATGCCAGCCCTGGGTTTGCCATGAGGACATTTGGGATGCACTGGGGGACAGGGCTGGGGCACTGGGCTGTTTGTGCAGCTGAACCTTGGCCCTCAAGCCGTGGACAAGTCCTGGGCTGAGAGGGACCCAGGAGCAGAGAGACAGCACAGAGAGCACCTGGGGATGGACAACAGCAGGATGCAGTGCCTCGGGGTTCAGGGGGATTTTGTCTGTGTAGGGCTGGTAATGCAGCATTTCTTTAAAAGAGATGTGTACCTGTGCTGGATGAAATTTGTCTCATTTGCCCAAGGCCTAAAGCCGGTCCAGAAGCTGAGGACCAGGACAGAAAGCAGCACTGAGCAGTGTCCAGGGGTGCCGAACTCCCACGCGCTGGCAGAAGCAGCAACTCGTGGCTGTGCTTTTACCCACACAGGGAACTGAAAGCCAGAGCACAAAAGGAAAACCACTGCCTTTTCCCATAAACCAGAGCTTTTAGAGAAGAGACAAAGCCCGTTTTCCAAGCTCACATTTGGTTCCAGCAATTACTCACAAGCAGTTACATTTGCTCATGACTCAGTCCAAGATCTCGGTTCCGAGCTGAAACCTCACCGAGGACTTGGGCATGTTCTGACGAATGGGAAGAGCTGAGTAAACTTGAACACATTTTTCTGAGTTAGTCTGCTTCCTTAAAGCCTTGCCTCGTACCAGGCTTTTCTACACCATGAGGAATCTCAGTTACATTCCTTGGAACTGCCCCCTTGTTCTCTGACACAGCTACTCAAACACAAAAATGGGTTTCTTTTGAAGCATTGCCAGGCTGCAGGCCACCACATCCTTCTGCAGATGTAAGGAGCAAGCGTGCTGGAGGTGCCTCACCTTCCTTGAGATCCACTGCACGTAAAGCACCTGCCTGCTTCACCTTTTCTGCAATCAAAGTTGCTCTTCTGCCCCAAGTTGCTCATCAGATCTGAATTCTCAGCAGCAGGGTGGACGTGCATCCAGGCACTGAGCAAATACACAGAAATTGTTTATATAAATAGCTTATTTGGGCATTTACAGTAAAACCTGGCCTGGGGAAAGCAAACAGAGTTCCAGTTTCATGCCACTCTTAAAACATTACTGTAAATAATTGGTATTTTTTCCTTCAAGTGCAGGAATTATGCACCCAGCTGACCTTGCACTGGCACAGGAGGGAAGGAAGCGTTCCAGACCTCCTGTTTGCAAAGCAATAAAACATAACAGGGCTCAGAGATCAGAGGGAAAATAAACAGATCCTCTCACTCAACCTCCTCCAACTGCCCCTATTTTCCCTTCCACAGCTTATATTTAGCTCAGGCTCCTCCATGCCCACGGAAGGGCTGCCCTGGGAGCTGGGAGGCAGAGCACCAGGGCCAGGCTCTGGGAGAACCTCAGGCTTTCCTCCTCGGAACAGAAAATCAACAGACCTGCTCAGCAGAGCAGAGAGAAACAGCAACTCTCAAGAGAAAAATAGAGAGGAGCTGAGAGAGGCAGTGGTGCCCATCAGGGTCATTCAGCATTTGTTTGTTAACCTGGTTCTGCTCATCTGAACCTTGCAGAGCCTAGGTTTGAGATTCAAGATAAAAAAATCTCTGTGGGCACATTAATAAATTGTCTGGAGGGAACGCATGCTTGGAGCCCATCACCTTCCCTGGGAAAGCCCTCAGTGTGCACTGACCTCAAACTAAAACCCAACCCAGCTCTCTCCTCACACTCACACCAGCTCTGCTGATCACCCCAGACCTGCAGACACGCTTCTCAAAACACCACAAAGCACCCTGAAAGGGCTGGTCTTGCAGGACTGCATGTCTGCTTTAGAGCTGGAGTGTTTTGGATGCTTAATTCTTACCCACCTTAATGGGCCCAAGTACTAGAAATCTGTAAAGACCTCTTGCAGAAAGGCAGCTGGCTGCTCCCAGTACTGGAGATGTGGATTCAGTGGGGCTGTCTTGGAGCAGGAGCTGTGGCCAAGCCCTTGCTGGGAACGCAAAGGGGACACAGAGTGGCAAACTGGGAATTCCCACCTGTGGCACTGCAGGGACGTGCAGCCACTGCCCCACCCCTGCCCAGAGACTCAGGGTCAGATGTACCCATCTCAAAGGTCTTCAGAGTCGCTCAGTGGCTTCTGTGGTATGAGGAAACAAGGCAGGACATCTGTGCCACGCTTCCACTGCGGCAAAAGCCACCTCTTCTCTCCTTCTATGCCTCGACAGCAGCGAGGCCACAGCAGGAAGGACAAGGTGGGATCCTGGTGCAGATGCTGCTTGGAGAGCCATGCACAGAGGGGTTTTATTCTCCCAGCCCCAGTCTCGCTGTTTTTAAAGCCAGGCTGCTTATTAGCAGTGCACAGCAACACCCAGCAATAACTTTGTACTGCAGTTACTCTCTTAATCAAATGCAGCTTCACAGAGCCACGCTGATCTAATTGTTCAATGTCCAGGTTCCCTGCCTTCGCAGAGATAAATACTCCGAGGAGCTGCATTTTGACTGGCATCCAAAACTCACCACTGGCTGCTGTGATTGTGATTTATTGCTGCTGATAACAATCAATCCCAAGGCAACCGTGTGCATTTGAACTGAGTCAGGACTGAGCAAGGGGGGAGTGAACACCCACCGGGAGCTCACAACCGATGAATCCTGCAGTCAGTGCTCTGCCCCATTTCTGCATTGCAAACCCCACTCCAAGCTCACTGCATGGAGGGCTTCACCTCTCCTCTACCTAGTGCAGAGCCATCAGTCTGGTCAGCCAGAGCTCTGAATTTCATTTATGCACCTTTCAATCTTACCTGACAACAAGCTCTCCGTGGGCAGAGACGGGCAGCAAACTCGGTGCAGCCGCCAGCCCGACCTGCTGGGCAGCACACGGGGATCATCTCCAGCAGACAGCAAGCCCTGCTGACTCAGGGAGCGGGACAAGTTCCCCAGGGGAGAAGGCAGACAGGGAGGAGGCCCTGGAGCTGCCATGATCCATGTGCTTTCAGCCACAGAGGAAGGAAAAGTACACCTACAGCTCCTGCAGAGTGGGGCTCCAGGACAGCCTGAGACCCGCTTCTGGGTACCCTTAAAAATACCATAAACCCCAATGTCATCTCAAAATAAGGTGGCTGCTGTTTCAGAGGGTTTATCTTTTCCTCACATCATGCAGGCAGCTTCAGAAATCCAGTCAGGAGAGACTCTGTGCTAAACCTCCTGTGGCTCCGACTCGGCAAACAGCAGGGAAACCCCCGGAGCAAATCCCCCCCTCCCTGCAGCTGCTTAAATTTGCCCTCTGGGCCATGGCAAGATCGTGCCCACCTGGGACACAGCCCCCACCTGGGCCAGCTGCCCATTCCTGCCTGTCCCTGCCTGCTCAGGGAGCAAAGCCCCTGAGGGTTCCTGCACGGTGTTCCAAGGACAGGGGAGAGCTGTCTGCAGGGCTCCTGAGCAGGGGAGAGAGGGAGAGGGAATCAGTTTTGACCCCATCAGACCATAAATGAAGGGAACCTTGGGCAGTACTTTTCCAGCCTGAGCATGTCTGGAAGCCCAAGGCAGGAATTATTTCCTCTTCTCTCCTGTCTGGTCTTTTGCTTTTGCTACTAATGCTGTTACACAGTCCTGTTTTATGCCACAGCAGTGGGAGTTTCTACACTTTTTTTTAAAAAAAAACGGATAGCAAGTGTTGGGAGTAAATTCCCATTACAGCTGGGAGAGTCAACAGCAGGATCCCTGTGAGAGCACCTCGCTTTCTTAACAAATCTCAGTGAAACCCAACCCTGATGCTCTCACCGTGAAGGAGAATCTGTTTCCAGCCAGTTTACTCAGGGTTTCTATCCCTGGTCAAGGCTTCCCCTCCCTCAGTGGTGAGACAGGGCTCTGCCTGCCCAGCATGGAGAAAAAAACCTCCAGTAAATCAACCCCAGGGGAAATGCAGCTTGAGCAGGTTAAAAAGCAAGAGGCTGACTCCAGGTTTCACACCTTCCCCAGCTCCAAAGCACCCCAAGTTTCTTCTGTCTTTCCTGGGAGGGAATCCCTGGTGGGACCATTCCTGAGGGCCAGGACTGGAGCTGAACGAGCCTCAGAGGAGTTTTGCTTCGCACCCTCCAGGCACAAACCAGATTAAACACAGGCACGAGTGTGAGGAATGGATCATCTGCCAGGAGAGCAGGAGCAGGATGGACAGGACTCCCGAGGATGGCAGAGAAGCAGCAGCAGAGGGGAACAGTTGGGTCAGGACAAGCAGATAAAATATGGAGACAAAAAACCAAAAAAAAAAANAAAAAAAAAAAAAAAAAAAAAAAGGCATTTCTATGAAATTTAAATTCTCTGCAGCTGGAATTTGCTCCTTCCAGCGAGTGAACCATGGAGGCCTGCAAGAGCTGCAAAAAGGGCTTCGGTGCTGGAAGCACAGGGAAAATCCAAACCTGATTTCTTAATTCCCATTCCATTCGCAGCACAGAAATCTGTTTAAAATCAAAGGCTTTGCCACCTGTGGTTTCCAAAAGTTACAAAATTGATTCTTCCACTGAGCTGAAAAAAAACCCGACCAAAACCCAGAAATTTAAAAATAATCTTTTGCCAATCAGTGGTGCTGCAGTGTCCCCAGATCTCCTCAACAGACATGGAAAGGTAGCTTAGTAACAGCTACCTCTGCCCATTCCCACGCACTGCACTGGTTGAACTTTCTTTTTTTTCTGTCATTTAAAAAAATTCCCTTTTGGAAAATGTGGTTTCAGCTGAGTTCTCTTTTTCTGTGGGAAGATGTTGGTTTCAGCTGTGATTCCAAAAATGTCATTTCGAAACAGTGATTGAAACCAAACCCTGCCCTTTCCCTGCCTCACCATGCCTGGGGCAAGGTGGATGTAATTCCATTTGGATATTTGTGATCCTGAGGTTGGGGCAGGGGCATTGCCCGCTCTCAGAAATTTTGTGTTTTGGCGTTTCTTTGGGCATGAGATGGGAAAGAGGGTTTGGAGCTGCTCGAGCCAACGCTGGGGTCACAGCACTGGCACAGCCTTAAAAGCATCTGACTTCCTTCCACGGGGAAAAGTTCCAGCCAAGGCCAGCTCTGTCCAGCACTGTATCAGCCCGGCTCGTCTTTCCAGCAGCGATGCACAGAGGACACCAGGAATCCCACAAAACCAACCACAACCGGGAGGCGAGTGGCACAGTTCCAGAATCGAAGCCGGAGGGGTGGGTTTGGGCTTCTCCTCCCTGGGCTGCAATTAAGCTGCTTTCATTCCTTACCAGAGATATTCTCCCAAGTGACCATCAGCCTGGGGCTGTGTTGCAAATAACTGGCCAGGCAGAGCATCCCAGCCTCTTGCTGAAGCCCACAGGAGGCTCCTCGTGCCCAAATCAAAGCCAAGGGTTCACCACTTGCCCATCCAAAGCAGCTGGAGGAGCTCCTTGTCAGAGCCGGGGACCACTTTCAACAGTGCTGCCACCTGAAACAGAGGTTTGTGACCAGCCACAGAGAAGGGCTGGGGAGAGCAAAGGCTGGGGCAGAGCTGGCACCAAACCCCAGGATTAATTCCCTCAGGGATTCCAGGGTCTGGGTGAACCTACAGGACATCCATCCTTCAGACACACAAAAGAAAACCCCCTGCAAACAGTCAAGTTTTCAATCACTTTAATGTGATCACTGCAATTTGACCACAGTCTCAGAGAGGAAAAAAAGTCACACAAATTCTCTGTGCTTAGGATTTGAGTCAATCTACAGAGTTCTTGCTGATTGACGTTATTCAAGTTAAGACCTTCTGACCATCAGTGACGTTCTCAGGAAAGGCAGGACCGCGAGTGTTGGACACACTGGTGCAAACCGGGAATGCTTCTTCTGGGATTAGAGCTGTGCCACCTGATCTACTCGAAAGGAAACAGCTGTACACGCACACACACACACGGAGCATGCAAATACACCGGGAACCAGCCACAGCTCCACGGGGAGCACACGGGTGGCAATACACAGGTGGGGCCGTGGTTCAGAACAAGGAAGGGGGAAACCCACACAAATATCCAAAACTGAGCAGATTCATTTTCTAACATTCGAGAAGAAAATAGGAAAATTGAAATTACATTGTGTTGACAAACCCTGATTTTTTTTCTTTTTTTTTTTCTTTTTTTTTTTTGGGTAACAAAGCAAAAGGTGAAGGCAAATTTTCCAAAGTATTGTAAAATTTATTGTATAAGTATTGCAGCTTTTAGAATGACATATAATTGCCACTATCGGTTACTGGTACACAAGAAGCGTTTACAACAGATTTTTGTAAATTGGCATCAGAGTACATATTCATACTAAAACAGCAAAATATAGATAAGTACTGCATTGCATGTGCTGTCAATAGTTTACATAAGTTTAAATTGAACAGAACTCAGGATACAGGACTGCCTATAACAAACTCCAAAGCCAACACAATGCAACTGGAAGTTTAAGAAAATATTAATACAATGAAATGTGTCTATAAGGCAGGCAAATTAGGACTTTAATGTTGTCCTTCATGAGCTTCTATAGTACAGCAAAAATTTGAAGCGCAGTTTCTGGAAAACTTCTTTTTGTTTTTTTGTAGCTTTGTGTTGTACACAGAAAATCTCTGAGCGGTACAGAGACAGAAGAGATTAAAATTCATTCTGTTCTGGCCTAGCACTGTTAATGCTACACATCTGATTCAGTCTTTTCCCAATCCTTAGGAAAAACATTGGGCTTTTATTTCTTTATTTTTTAATAGAGCAGTTAGTGCAATTTTATAATTCAATACACATACAAAAGGGCGATTCTCCAGAAAGCAGTTGGATTTCCTTAGACCCCCACTTAAGACAGAATGAATTTTGTAACACTTATGGAAACAACGCACTGGATTAGTAAAGCTGAATCCTCAAACCGGTGGAACCAAGGGTTGTGAAGGGAACACGTGTTTCCCCAGTGTCAGCCCCAAATGAAACCCGTCCTTCCTCCCCACCAGGATCGACAAAGCCACGTTCCCATTCCAGGCCGGGAGGGTTTGGGGGCACTTTAAGGATGCTGTTTGCCGTACTGTAAGCTAAGAAACTCTGTGAGATGAACAACCCCTGTTAAAGCTAACGCGACTTAAAACTCCCAGCAAAAAGGCAGGCTAGGCCATGAGGTTGCTAAGCATTAGCAATGCCTTGATTCTTCTGTATTTCTTCAAAAATAAATCACTTTTAAGGGGCC
Organism: Mystacornis crossleyi; assembly: GCA_013400655.1. Lineage (NCBI taxonomy): Eukaryota > Metazoa > Chordata > Aves > Passeriformes > Timaliidae > Mystacornis > Mystacornis crossleyi. The sequence goes on from VYZQ01037885.1 coordinate 13,887, forward strand.
TGAATCTCTCTGCTGGCAGCTGCAGGACCCTCTAGCACCGCTCTCCGCTGAGCTGCACCAAGGCCTGAGGGAACGGGGCATCAGCAAGGGTGTGCAAAGCAAATTCCCTGCCTTGGTGGCAGCTCGGGACATGGGAATTGGGAAGAAATGGACCCCGAGGCGAAAAGTAACATTAAATAGTAGTAATAATAATAATAACAATAACAACAACAATAATAATAATAATTAAAAAAAAAAAGAACAGACCATTATTTCTAAACACCCATTCAGAACTTGGAGTTGATCTGGGCCCCAGATCTGGTATCTGCACTTGAAATACACAGTTCTTAGGACTGCCAAGAGAGGGATGGACAGAAGAAAGACAAAAGATAATGACTGAGCTCTGCTGAGGAGCTGCACCCACTGCCTGGGACCTGGGGCTCTCCCCACTGGGGCTGCAGTAGCCCAGGGAGAGGTGGCAGCTTGGGGTTGGTGCATGGATGGGCTGAAAGGCATCGTTCGCAACAGGAATTTGGTGTTGATGAGCCACCCAATTTCACACTCATTAAGTTCCCCAAACGAGAGAAAGAGGTAAATGAAACTGGACCCAGGAACTCAACAAACTGATCACTCAACTGCAGAGCTTGGGGTGACACCAGACAAATAAAAGCTCACACCGGGAGAGGATTGGGGAGGGAGGAAAAAAAATTAGGGGGAAAGGAAAAAAGAGAATCAGTTGAAATTTTGAGGACTTTCAAGCATGAGAGCTGGGTTCAATTGCACTGCATCTTCAGACCCTCTCCCACTACCCCTCTGTGCCTATCCAGCCCCTGCCCACTTCCCTGACTTTTCCATGGGGTTTGGTGGCCAGGTGACACCCTGTGACAAGACAACCTCATTCCTTAACAACCTCTGGTCCCCACACCACCTCTTCACTCACTGCTCAGTTTTAAACATGTGATGCATATTCCACCCAAAATCTGCTGAGGTAACCGTATTTTTTTTAATAGCAAACAAAACTAGTTCAGATCACTGAACAACCCCCCTCCCTCCCCAAAAAACAAAACAAGAAAACAAACACTCAACCCCAACAACACTATTCACGCATTTTGGCTCAAGAGGGCAGTAGATATTATATTTCGCTTTCTCTTTTGGTTGGTATCTCATTTACAATATCCACCACAGATTCCTACCTCCCCGGGTAGGATAATGTGCATAAAACGTGTTCAAGTTCCCTAAGAACAGTCGGAGCAGAGCAGCGGCCAAGGGAGCAGCCGGCGTGGCCAGGCACAGGGAGCTGCTCCGGGAAAAAGGGACTGGAAAAGTGAATGCAAGGTCCAAAGGAGCAAGAGACCAGACGCTGGTTACTTGTAATGCTAATGATGATTTTGTGTCCCCCTCTCTAATAAGGGAGGGTTACTGTTTCTTTAATAAGGCACTAAATAGACATGTTACATAAAGGAAAGATACATTTTAAAAACTCGTACAAATTCATCGGTTTTGTACCTTTCATGACAAACTAGATTTATTCCTTTGCATTCCTTTTTTTTTTGTGGCTTTTTTTTCTTTTTTTTTTTTTTTAGGTCATCAAAATTTAGGTTACATGACTGTAAGACTATGAAGATTTCAAGAGCTGTGGAAAAGCAGATTGAAGTACTGAGAAGGTACAGGACTATTTCTAGGCAGAAATAAAAAAAAAAGGCAAAAAAATAATGATCAAACTTCAAGTTCAGCTACTCATCATCTTCTTTAAAATATATATAAATATTGTTCAAATGGTCAGAACTTCAAAACTGTTCTCATGGTTAGGTTTTTTTCTTTTTCAAGTAATAAAAAAGTTGCTTAAAAACAATAGTTATTGCCTTTATATCTTTCATTTATGTCACTCTACTAGATAGCATCCTGCAGGAAATCAAATCACACCCCCTTGTGAAATCCTGGCTCTCTGTGGTTCCCTACCGACCCTTCCTCGCGCTCGGAGAGACCGGACCCAGGACGGGATTTTTCCCTTTTGCCTTCTCCCCCTCACTCTCTCAGGTTTCCCACTCACTCACTCGCTCACCTACGAATTCACCGCGAGGGCGAGGCCCCTACCAGACACCGAGGTGACAGAAAATGTAAACAAGAGCAGAGCAAGACAAAACTTCCGAAACCAAGACAAATGAACCACGCACAACGCCCGGCGGCGGGAGGGCAGCGGCACCTGGGGGGAGAGGATGTTCCAGAAGAGGTAAGGGGGGGGGTTGCTTCTAAAGCCTTAAGCATTTTTTTTGTAGCTTTTAATTGATACAACACAGGAGCAGATTCATTTCCATCTACTGTACCTGCTGCCTCTTTAGCTGGATAACAAACGTAAAAAATAGCGACAACCGGGAACGGCGGGGCCGCGGGACACGGGTGCGCCCGTTTATCCCAAACTGAGCTTTGGGAGGTTGAAACAAAATGAAAATGATGTTCACCACCACCACACTTTGCACCTCGTCCTTTCAACGAGACATTTAAACCCAGCTGAAGGGCAGCCAGTGGGTGCGTTACCAGTTCCTCACATCGACCTCCACAACCACCGCTTGGGCTCCAACAGGGCCCTTCAGTTGAACATGGAAAGAAATAAACCAAAAAACACTTTTGTTCCTTCAGACACAGAAGTTTATTCTCAACCCCCACCACCCTCCCCTCCAAAAAGTTAGAGGTTGTCCAAAAAAAGAAAAAAAAAAAAAAAAAGGAAAAAAAAAAAAGAAAAATCAAGTAATTTTTGCCCGCTTCAAGTCATTCCTGACTGTGGGAAGCAGGGAGTTTTCATTTTACCTTGTTACTCCAATATTCCTACCGGATGACAAACAGACATACACCAACTCCTCTTGCTTTGTAGGGAATGTATGAAGCCGTGGCTGTCGGCGGCCACGCGCAGGGACTCTGGAAATTAAGGATTTGCATAAGCTGCAGTCTTGCTCACCGCTCCTCCCAGGGCTGCCATCTCCACTCCAGCGATCCTCCTCCCCTTCCAGCTACTTTGTTCTTCACTTCCACATAGATCCCTTAACAGGTTCATGGTAGACATGATAGAGGCTTTGACCAACACAAGCACTGACATATTTATATTAAAAAATAGTGCAAAATTTCAACATTTATATAAATAACTCTAAACCCCTGCTTTTGAATTTTTTTTTGTTTTTTGTTTTTTTACAATGTAATACACGCTTTTTGAGTTGGCACTCAAAAAATTGCCATTTTTTCTTCTAGTTCAGAAAACAACTTTTTTTTTTGAATAGGCCTCTTCTAATACAAAAATACTCCTGCTCCTTACACATACACTTTCTCTTATTTTTAATATATATTTATATATTTATATTGCAGATCTTTAAACAAAATGGTTTTTGTGCAAATATTTTGTTTTTAAAGATAAGTGAAATAATCAAACAAAAAAAAAGCATTCACACACAGCCCAACTAGAAACGAAAAAAAAAAGACTACAGTTGATTTTTTTTTTTTCCTTTTTAAACGTCTAGACACAGCTCAATAAAGAAATGTTTTTGCAAGCTTGGTAGGCTTGTGCATTCAGACCAGACATAACAAGTAAATATTTATACACTGAGAGATGGGGAAGGGCTTTTTTTTTTCTTTGCTCATCTTCCTCAACTCTCTCTCTCTCCTTTTTCTTTTAATGAGAAGTGCAGAGTGTTTCATTTACTTTCTTGCCATATTTTTTTT
>VYZQ01037892.1:6883-18469 GCA_013400655.1 Mystacornis crossleyi
ACCTCCTCGTTGTTCCATACAATCTTTATATTTTTGAAGTTCTTATTTTTGCTATGTGTTATTACGCTTTCAGGACTGGAATTTCTAAACAAAGCTTGATCCTTTAAAAAATTGTTTGTTACCCTCCACCCCAAAACTATTTTTCTTTTAAAAGGTATTATTTGTTCCACTTTTTTCCCTTAGATCACTGATTACTGTTAGTAATAATACTAACCCACCTGTGTTAATAATATTGCTTAGAATACTTATATATCAGAAAAATATAAAGCAAAATTCCTTAATACTACTGTACATAGAGACAGATGTCTTTGCTGTAGGAAATAAACATGGAAAATCTATGAATATTTTCTTTTCTATACTTGGATCTGAAGTCTGTACATGCAGACCAAAACTAAAAAATACACACTGCAGAATCTTAGAGGGAGAGTCTTCTACACAAGCGTTGCAATATACAGCTTCTATTGCATCAAAATCAGTGGGAGAAAGAAAGAAAGAAACCAGGACTTTCACGACAGTAGAAATATGCAATCCGGCCTTTCCAAAGGTCACCGACTCAGGTAAAGACACAGACCTTCCTGCTATACAATTGGGAACTAACAAACAATCCACAGCATTTCCTACAGACCCTGAAAACATGCAATTCTAATGGTATTGTTAAAAAAATAGAAACAAACAAACAAACAAACAAACAAACGGTTATCCACTATCTCACAGAACAATGATTTGGGCAAAAGGACATTCAGGAAGCAGAAACTCCTATTGGCTCTGCAGGGGAGTGGGAAATCAACTGTTAATTCACTTCTCAAAATCAATAGAACCACGTATGTACAGTTGTCTGTTTAAAAATGCATACACCAATAATGTAATCAGGAAATGACAGGTATAACATTTCCATCTTTCTAATAGGAAAAAGAAAAGTTACAGAAACCTTCCACTTAAAAAGTAATGCAAATCAAGTTCACCTATTAGAAAATGGTTCTGCTCTTAAATATTTCCAACCAGTTATAGGTACATTCATGATTATGACATTATCAATTTATTCAGAGTTACTGGATTCAATCTGACTATACAGCAGATAAAGATATATTTTATCTAGGAATTTTTACTTTCTGAATAACGTATTATCCTTTCTTATGACTCAGCAAGGAACTACTACACTAGTAGTTCACATTGGGAATTCCACATTACATTTCCAGTGTCCCTTTGATTAAACAAGCTTTATAGCTATTTTGAGTAAAAAAATTATAGTTGAAAAAGTCTTACATAAAAATAAAAGTTTCTCTGATATGTTTTTTAAGGACAGTTAAAAGTGAAAGTTAAAAAGGGATAGGAAAGTCAGTAAGTAACTGCTTTTTATGACAAACTAAAGAACTGTCATTACCTATTAGAGGTGGGAAAAAACCCACCTTCCTTAGTGAATGTGAACAGAAACTTGTACAGAGATTAGAGAACTGTGCAGACGTCTGCGGAGCAGAGGCAGCTGAAAGCCTGAAATTGCACTTTGAGCTCCTGGGCTGATTCCTGCTTCTTGCCAGCTACAAGCAGCTGGGACTGGTTGTAAGTTTTGCTAACAAATGGTCTAGACATGGTTTAGCACGCTCTAAATCCTGCCATTTTTGAAGAGGCAGAAGACAGAAGCACTCCTGGTGAGGCTGATCATGAGTTGTGCTTCTGCCCATAGACTGTTTAGACTGGGAAAACTGCGGTCTCATGGTTATGCAAAGATCACCTGCTGATGAAAAGAAGCATCCTGAAAAGAACTGGTGTCAGCGAGGAGAATGGGATTTGGAAATAAGGTGGAAAATATGCTGACTAGAAGATTCTGGAAGTAGGAAAAGATCCTGTAGATCAGAGAATAAAAGAATATCTCAAACTGGGGTGGATTGATTCCATCGCCTTCCTCCTCACAGGACTACCTAAAAGCAAATCATACGCCTAAGAGCAACATACACACTCTCCTTGAACTCTTGTAGGTTTGGTGCTACGACCACTTCATGGCAGAGCAGGTTCCACTGACTGACAATCCTCTAAGTGAACAGCCTTTTCCTCATGGCCACTCTGAACTTCCCCTGATGCAGCTTCACAGCATTTCCTTGTGTCCTGTTGCTGGTCAGCAGAGACAAGTAGCAGATGATGCCTAAGAATTTTGGGCAGTGATGTCCAACGTCTGTAAATGCAAAGCAGTGGCAGAGCTCAAGCTGATGGCTGGACCAGCAGCAACCTCTCTGCCCTGGCAGGGAAGTTGAGACCTCATGAGTTCAGCTCTGGGGGAAACCAAATGAGTGAGTGTGTGAAGTAAAGTAGACGAAAAGCTCTGATATATTGGAAACTAGATCCACTACAAGTTATTGCTTACCCACGAGAGTACTAACATTTCTGACAACAAATCTCTTGAAAAAGAATCTACAGTAAACATTCAAACAAACAAAAAAGAACCCCACAAAAATGAGTTAGAACTGCTGCTGGGATCTACACACAAAGCAGTGACAGGAAACACCTGTCATGTTGACAGACCTCCAGGTTCAGACAACAAACCACCAATTTTCCAGACTGCTATTGAAAATATAAAATATATAAACACACTTGAAAATGTTTGCTTCATCATTTTTAAAACTGTCCCTTAAAGACATGGAATTCTGGAGAGCTCCCAAAGAAATCCCGAAGACTTGCACTTAGCTTGATTTTTCCATCTTTGCATTTCCTTTTCTATCCTCTGGTGGCAGATTTTGCTTTTTTATTATGGTTAGTCTGAATCTTAGGGATTTCACTTAGCTCTACAGAAACAGTTCCTAACTCTCCAAACAGAGCAAGTTTCTATTTAAATGAGAACACCTAGGCTAACACCTGGGACTATCATTACACTTGTTACCCAAATTATATCCATCATGATCTGATGATTAAATGTGTGGATAATTCAGTATTTCTGAAGTTTCCCTAATTCCATTTTAAATTATGCCATAAATCTCCCCAATGCTGACACAATGGGATATTTTCTGTGCTAAGCATCTTACATTAGAAATATTACCAACAAGTTGGAACTAAGCTTCTATTCGGTTGTACTTAACTGTCTTCTGATGTCTCTCCAAAAGAAGACTTTACCATAAGGTAAACAGGACAGTATTTAGATCACAGCTTCTAGGTAAAAGAAAGATCTGGTTTAGTTCAAAGGAAAGCAATAAAACAATCCTGCGATGCTGTACCACTACATCCTGTGGCACGGACGAACCCTAAAGGGTCCCTGAAAGGAGGTCTCACAGCGGTTTTAAAGAAGTTAAATTGCTGGCAGAAGATGAAGACCGTGGCAAATTGAGGGTCTAGAAAACGACCATTCTCAAGGGCAAGACTGGCAGAAGGATTCTGTGCTGTGTGAATAAATTCAACTTAATTTTATGAGGTGCTTTTAGTGACTTTTCAAGTTAATTATTATAGTTATGAAATTACTAAGTCCCATACAGAAACTCTGTAAAATCTAAATTTAAAAAAAAAAAAAAAAGAAAAAAAAAAAAAACCAAAAAAACCCAAACAAACAAAAAAAAAAAAGGGGGCAAAATTCCATTATAATACTTCTGTAAAACAAGAGTAATGACTATATGGTTTGGAATTTCTCACAAACTAATAATGACAAGGTTGAAGCCCGAGGTGAAGCCTCTAATGCTTAGGACCCAAATCAAATCATTATGTTCCAGTGAATACTGCCCCCTTTTACCACTGCTTCATCTCAAATTATTTCAATTCAAATATACTGAAGCTTGTCAGTTTAAATGTTAAAGAGTAATTCTGCACACAAACTGTGTTTCATATAATGTGGAATGAAGAAAATATAACTCCTGCCAAAAGACCAAAAATCTACAATCTTAGAGATCAATGGGCTAGATTTTGAATAATAAATAATTTAAGGCAGCCAAACCCACAGACTCAGTTTTCAGACAGGACTTGTCAAAAGCTTATTTACAGAAGTACCAGTCTCAAAATACATATAGATTTTGTTCATCCCCCTTTTTTCAATGCTTCTATTTTCAGCACTGTTTTTCCCATAGGAATAGAGGTCACTCTTACTCAGTTTGCAGGTGGCAGCAAGTTGGGTTGGAGCACTGATCTACTGGAGGGTGGAAGGCCCTGCAGAGGGATCTGGACAGGCTGGATTGATGGGCCAGTTGCATGAGGTTCAACAAGGCAAAGTGCAGAATTCCGCACCTGGGTCACAACAACCCCAGGAAAGTCTCTGGGCTTGGGGCAGAGTGGCTGGAAAGGTGCCTGGAAGAAAAGGACCTCGGGGTGCTGGTCAACAGCAGCTGAACAGGAGCCAGGTGTGCCGAGGTGTCCAAAGCCAAAGGCACCCGGCCTCGATCAGCAATTGTGTGGCAGCAGGACCAGGGCAGGGATTGTACTTCTTCACTCAGCACTGGTGAGGCCACACCTCAAATCCTGTGTTTGATTTTGGGCCTCTCACTATAAGAAAGACATTGAGGGGCTGGAGTGAGTCCAGAGAAGGGCAACGAAGCCGGAGGAGGGTCTGGAGCACAGGTCTGATGAGGAGCAGCTGAGGGAGCTGGGGGTGTTCATCCTGGAGAAAAGGAGGCTCGGGGAAGACCTTGAGGACCTTATAACTCTCTACAACTACTCGAAGAGAGTTTGTAGTGAGGTGGCGTTTGGTCTCTTCTATTACTTGCTACATGGTAGAAGAGGAGGAAATGGCATCAAGTTGTGCCAGAAGAGGTTCAGATTGGATTTGGGGGAAAAAATTGTCACTGTAAGGGTTATCAAGCACCAGAACAGTCTGCCTAGGAAAGTGGTAGTCACCATCCCTGAAGTAATTTAAAAGACCTGTGGATGTGAGGCTTAGAGACGTGGTTTTGTGGTGGACTTGCCAGTGTTAGGGTAAGGTGGACTGTATTTAAGTGTCTTTTCCAATCTAAATGAAGTATTATTCTATATCATAAAAAGTTTCTTTTGCAAGTACTTCAGTCTTTCACAATTTCTTTTTTTACCTTGAACCCATTTAAGGCTGTATATTTTATGTTCTGTGGAGGTAGTAGGAAGTAAAAATGAAAGCAGTGAGATAGAAGTTTTGCCTGGGATCAATACTAGGAACTGTTCTGATAAACCAAAATGGAAAGTAAACACAACACTCTTCTTGGTCAGGTGTTCAATGAGATAAATCAATAACACAAACCCCAGTGCTTTCATAAATATAACAGAAGACAATGGGTAGTTTTAAATGAGAACTTTGAAAAGTCTCAGAAAATTTATCCGAGGATCCTTTTATTTGTAAGTGAAGCTGGATATTTGTAAGTGAAGCCTTAAATGCATACAAGACAAAATACAGACCTACAAATTCAGGCAAGCCTTCTGTAACTGCCAAGCAGTAACTGCCATCTGAAAACTGTCAACATAAATATTTTCTGTTGGACCTTTCTTAGTGTTCATTCAGGAAATTCAAGGGTTCATGTTTGAGAAGTGGATATCTGTCCCAAGATCTTCATGAGTTTATGAACAGTCTAAGTAAACAAGGTAAAGCAAGAAAACTTTTCTTGAATTTTAGCAGAAAAATTGCTATTCATTCACCTCTGGCATTTGAAAATGCTTCACTGATTCAACCAGAAGCAGTGAAGCACTGACCAAACAAAAAGGCATTGAGTGAACAGGTTTGCAAAGCAATGATGTTGCAGTGGGGCGGCTGCAACCTTTCCCTGGGAGACAGCCTTGGCCCGTGGAAGAATCAAGGAGACGATATTTGATAGATGTTTTCAGGTTTTATTCCCCCTGGCCGCACATGGCCGGAGCCCAGCAGGGACTCCGACAGCGACTGCCCCCAGAACAGTTCTGGAACAACCCCCCCCGGGGTCCCGTGAACACTCCCTTAAGTACAGAACTCCCGCGGGTTACATTCAAACTGACCAATAGGGGTCTGGATTTTGGGTACACATGACCAAGGGAACAGGGAGAGAGAAACCCCGTGCCCCACACATCCACTCATGCTCATCCCCCCCACGGGGGTCACCTCTTCACAATGATTATCTTTGAATTTGAGAAAGGTCACAGTTAAGAAAAGCAAAACTTGTCTGGCCACACTTTGCACAACTGAAAGACTGCTAGGTCTTGCAAGTATCCTCCTGAGTGACAGAGTAAGAATTCAGAAAGGAAGGATGAATTTGAAGGCACACAAGTTGTGAAGGTACTAGAAAGAGTGAAGATAGGGAAACTGAAGTGAAATGTGACATAAAAGAATAGACAAGGACAGAAGATAGAAGAGAAAGAACTTTGACAAATGATGTGTGAAAGGCAATGTTATTCCTTCTTGCCAATATGGAGCTCGAGAATCATAGTTCATATCTCTTACAATTTCTGACAACTGACATAAGAAGCAAATGTATGACGTGTCAAAAGTCGTATTTGCTCAAATTTGCAGGACTGTAATCAAAATCTTTGGAATCTCTTAAGAGGACTTATTTAGTTATGATTATTTTGGGGAAATTACAATATTTAAGTCCTATAAGATGAAAGTGTGCAGAGATTTAGAAAGAAAATTGATTCCATGAATTCAACAGAAGACCAACATAGTTTGTGAAAATTGCTTCTCCATGACAGCACCGCGGAAATTGGCAGACCAAAATCAACTAAATATAATGAAACTTTTCTTTGATAACTAGATGGAAATGAGAGTCAGTTTTCTAAACTTTACAAAATCAAAGAGAGAAAAACCTTGAATTCCTCTTGATTTTTTATTGCAGTCCCCTAGAGAAGACGATTTTACTGAAAATTTTAAGGCAGTTGCAGTATTTTTAATGGTACACAAAAATCATAATAGAGCTGGCAGAAAACCAAAAGGCTACTAAGAAATGAAAAGGAAAAAAATATTTATTCCATTTAGTTAAAATAGACGGGATTATTAAGTTATACCACCTTCAGGTTTCTGGAGGAAAAATCATCAACCATTATTTTATGAGAATTATAAACTTGTTTTAATAGGTAGATGACAGCTCTTCAAGAAATATATGGCTGAAGGCAAAAAAAAAAAATCACCGGCTAAGAATTGCATTTAGTGACTTGGCATATTAATTGCTATTGTTTGCAATTCAAGTTTATCTTGATTATAATGAGATTGTCTAGTGGTTTTCCCAAAGGATTCTTAAGTAACTGCTTTCCATTTTTTAATATCTGTTGTGGCTGTAGCACAATTTTTCCCAGATTCTGGTCAGGTCTTCAGATTCTGCCACATTGGTAGAATTGTAATACTATTTTATTAGTTATTGCTTACAAGTGTAATAGACAAATCTTCCAAATTCAGGATAATGAGAAAACTGGAATGCAAGATGAGGACTGAATAACAGAAGGTTATCTTCTAAGTAAATTTTAGCAACCATGCTTTGTAGAAATGACTTCATTTATTTCAGCCTATACATTACTCTTAATGGTGGAGGTGCAGACAAAACCTGCAACTGATCACAAAAGATGTACCTCAAGAAAATAAAATCTATCCTATATAATACCTTTTCAGTACTCTAAAATATCTGTATAGTGTCTAAGTAGAACAAAGCAATCACAATAGTTTTAAACACCTTAAAAGCTCTGTGAATCATCACTGCAACACGTTTGATGTTAGAATAATGTAGCAGAGTTCATGCTTATGTGCACAGGATTTCTATCCTGGAGTATTTAAAGGAAGTCATTATTCAATAAAATACCTGTCACTTGAAGAGTAGATTTGAAAACACGGTGTTGAATAGAAGTATAATTTTGCAATAGATTTTTAGATGTTAGACATAATTAAGTACCCAGAGGCAAACTCAAACTGTAGTGCCACATACACACAGATATTTTTTCCGCAAAGTAATGAAAGGAAAGCACATTGCAGTACACAGTATGGCCTTTGGGTCTCATACTTGTCAAAAGTTATAAAAAATTCAACGACTGAAATTCTCATTATAAGGATTACTTGAAATAAGTTTTATTAAAGCACCCCAGCTATTTAAAAGTGAAAAAAATAAAATAAAATAAATAGGTAAAAATCAAATACAACCCTCTAACCTCAGTGGCAGCAAGATGCCATTTTTGATAAAAATGAACAACTGCTGTAATCTAATAATCCAGGGTTAAATTTAATGTTTTTTTCAACTATTTTTTCAACTACAGTAACCTTCTGAGAAATGCCATCACTTGCTACTTTCTTTAATAGGAAGGGGTAGAAAAAGTAAGAGAAAGCCAATGGTTCTTTTTTTCTGTAAATAAACCTGAAACTATAATACAATAGATGACAAATATGGTTTATAACAGATTTGTTCTGATAGTTTTTAAAGGCAATGTATGTACTATCTTCAAAAATGACTGAAAAAAGAAAGAAATTTATGATTTTAAAACAGCGGTATTTGAACATTAATCATCCCCTAAAATCAGCACAACAGCTATTGCCAGCCATGCAAAAATACACAGGAAAAAGTAAACACTCAGCAGAAAAAAAACATGGAAAAAGCAGGTCATTAAGATCAGGTAGAAGCAAAATGCACAAGCTCTTTCACTCCAAGCACAGTCTTAACTAAACAGCTCTCTTTAAAAATTACAGTATTGACAGACCTGTGGAGGAACCTGCCTCCTTTTTTGGTCAGGGGTTGTGACATACACAGCTTGTGTATATGCATAACTTTTGAACCGCGGTTTGGGAGAAGGCGAAGGTCCCTGGGGTACACTGACTGTGACCTACGAATAAATTAGAATGTACGTATGGGTAGGAGCATGGATTGTAGAAGCTAAGTATTGGTTTTAAGAATAACTGAAGAAAAAGAAGTAGAAGGTCATCCCCAGTTATATTTTTCAAGGACAGTGTTGGTATTCAGCAGGCAAAAATGGGATGGTATTAAGGAAACCTCTCATTTAATCTGACACCCTTACAAAAAAAACCAACAAACTGTCAGGACTCAACACCAGCAGAATACCAATGTAAAGTGAAGCTTCTTTATCATTTACAAGCAGAGGCTCAAAAAGCAAGTGATCTTGTGTCACATCTTGAATTACCAGAGCCAATACTTATCTGCTCAGTACTCTAAAAGAGAGTGAGCATCCCAAACCCAACATACAGATAAAATTCAGGCAAGTACAATAGGCCTAATATACACCAAACACTTCAGCAGAAGCTGTCTGGTGATATCAGTAAAAAACAAAACTGACATTGCAACCATAAATTAATTCTAAATATTACATATGTTTTGTGAGAGGACAACTGTAAACTGAGAAGAGATTATTTTAAATGAAAGTCAGTGTAAATAAAATGCTAAAAAGTTTTAAAAGTATCATGACTATGGAGAAATGTCAACAGCTATTCTCTAAAAAAGGTAAAGATGTTTCTATCTGTTTTTAAAAGTAAAGCCTCCCCAAATTTCTTTGTTTTTTTTTTTTTTTCCTTAAGGTGTCCTACCACAATCCAAATGCACAATGCTGTACAAGAGAAGTGCAAAGCACTTATTTGTAGAATAATAATTCTTAAAACAGTCTAGTGTGAAATAAAACCCAGTATGAAAGTACATGCAGACAAGTACATCTGACTTGCCTGGGGTGAAGAGACTTTGTCCATTATGCCCATGGGTTTTTTGGCTTCCACTGGCCATTTAACATCAAACTCATGGGGTAGGCAGGGAAACAACCACTTTAGAGCAGCAAGATGAAAGCAGAAAAGTGAAACTCACTTCTTGTGAAAAATGCTGTTCATGTACTTCTATGTGCTCTTCTCTAGTGACCCTTGAGTGTCGTGGCAACATCTCCACCTCCCTGATGGCTTCCATGGTGACTTTCTGGGGCAGGACTTGAAAGAGCGAAGTCACATACATTAAGATGGACTTTTTATCTGGACAGGCAGTTGCAACATCTGGAAGGCAAATTAATGTGTCATTTCAGTTTCCGCATTAGACAGGGAAATAGCCAATTAGTTTCATGGAAAATTGATAGACTAATGAGCAATCTATTTTTCACATGAATTCTCTAGAGACTAATTAGAACTTTACAATCAGTTCCAAAACTGCAGAACAAACTTGCATATCAACGAGAAGTAGCCAAAGTTTATAAAGGTAATTTTATCTCATTCAGCATGAATTTTTCATCTATATTTCTTGAGTAAAAATGCAGTTTGACATTGTGATACCCATTAAGCAGGACTAGACATTGGAAAAGGTGTATTTGCTTGTGCTGTATAAATACTGCAATTATAAAAAAGTAAGGACAACCTCATTTTCCAAGTCATGCCTTGTACATTGTCCCCACATCATTTAACCACTGAAAGCAACAATGATGTAGTGAAGAAAAAATTACCAGTTTTTCTTATGAATGGGTTCATAAAAACCAACTATTGAAGTCAGACTGTAATAAAGCTACAAAGCTTTTATATTCTACTTAATCTGGCATTCTTCATGAAATCTGCAGAACATCAAAGGAACATGGTATTCATAGGCATTAAAATACATAGCATACATACATAAAAGATAACCTTTTCAAAGAACAACTCTTCAAAAAAAGGAAAAAAGAAAACCCTGTAAAATCATTATGGTCTTTAGCAGTCAGTACAAGAAACTTGCACGAACACAAAGATGATTCCAGCTTTTGCACATAGCCACGTTATACATCAGCATGAAAAGTAGATTCCCTGACTCAACAGTTCAAGTCAATTGTGATTTGTAAAAATGTAAGGCATGTGGCAGCTCTTTGAAATAGTGACTTTGTTATTTGCCACTGACGCTTGCTTCCTACACTCAGTTTAGTGAATCAAGATGTAAAAGGACAGTTGTACAAGAAATTTACCATTAATTCCATAAATGTTTTAACNTTTCTGACCCATCTCCATGTCTTTGCTTGGTACTTTATGAAAGACAGCTGAAGGTTTAGTTCTACACTGGCTGGGAAAATGGCACATTCCCTCTAACATTCCCATTTTCAAAATATAAGGATTTTACTATAACCATCTTCTCATCTTCTCTTTAATATTCTAACATCATTTTGTTTAACTTAGGGTCCACTAGTACATGTTTACATGAAAATCCATGCCTTCCTACAGGAAAGAGCACACACTGGATGAACAGACACCAGTATCAGCTGTGATTTTTTTTATTGTTTGTTCATTATTTTCCTTTTCAAAACGTCCTGTTAACCAAATGGGCAAATACCTTATCATTTATCTACAAAAATATATCACAAAATAAATAAAATGAGTACCTAGCAAATAACATACATGCTAAAAATTGTTTACCCATTCTATCTGACAAATAAAAAGTACATATGCAGCTGTCAAAATCCACTGGAAAACAGGAAAGGATTTAATTATTTAATCACAAAAAATAGCTAAATAGCCATAGTTACAAAGCCTGGAATATCAGTCTGTCTCTCAAAAGTCTTTTTTATGGGCTCCTGAATTATCAGAGCAGGAATGATTTCTACTGTACTATGCCTTTGCCTTCATATTTTCTTTTTTTGAAACCTAGTCCAATGTACTATCTTTATCACCTGCTGATTTTGATGGCTGTTTGCAATCCTACCATATAGGCAGTAAATAAATGGAAATTCAAGCATTTTCTTGCAAGGAAGTTCACTATTTCTTTGTAAATATGT
>VYZQ01037893.1:31718-55272 GCA_013400655.1 Mystacornis crossleyi
CAGAAGCTAGTTTAAAAGAATACAATTTTAAACAGTATGAGTACAGTAAAACTAAAAATATCACCACACTATTTAAAGTAGCTGTATGAAAAAAATAACTCCTGTCCTGAGGCTCTTGCACTATTACCCAGAAATGCCTGAACATCAGGCAGGGTGTCTCAGCTAAGTTTAGGAGTAAAATGGGTGTTGCATTATTAATTTTATTTTTGGTAGTGAGTTATTTTTGGTAGGACTCATTTTCAAACAGAAATGTTGCAGATTTCTGTAGGTCAGTCAGACTTAATACTCAATCAGCTCTGCAAAAACAAAAAAAGAAAGAAAAAAAAATTGCCAGAGACATACAGTTTATCAGGACAAGTTGTGTTCCATTAGCTGCCCCAGGCTTCCCAGGAGTGGAAATTTGCACTAGCAGCCCAGAATGTGAAAGCTTATGAACTGAGGAAAACTTCTGTGAAAAAACAGTGCTCTAGGCCAACAGGATGCAGCTGAAATTTTGTAGGATAAGTTCTTGCCATATTAAACCACAGCTGAGAACATGTGCCACCTGACACCCTGGGGAGTTTTGATATGGGACAAAGGTTAGGGAGTCCTTGATGTCCACAAGGAATCCAGACAGTTCTGACGTACAGTGGCAGAGACTATATTTGCTGTCTTCTTTAAAAATTTTGATTATATATACAACAGTATGTATCTGTGGCCAGATGCGTACAAGCTCTATGGAAAATCATTGGATTATAGGGAAGCCAGACATCCTCCTTTCAGCTACTTCCTTAGATCTGCTCTGAAGTACAAAGCCTCACAGATATTAATCACAGGGAAATTAAATTTTTTGTAGACTTTTAAAAACACATTATAAACATTTAACAAATGTTAGTTTTTTAAATCTCAAATATTAAAACTGAAACCAGTAAACCAACTTTACTAGTTGCCTGGGAAGTGCATGAGCACTAGAATAGGTGCTTATGTAGGAATTAAGAGTTTATTCATCTGTGTGTATCTCAAACAATGTAGTGCTGAACTTTGATACTGATACTTTCATAATAATTAGAGACAGATTTTGGTCTCAGTAATGAATTATTCTGGATATAAAGCAGTGGAATATATCTGATTATAGACCTACAGGAAAAATGCTTTTTTTTCAACTGCAGGTTAAAATGCCTTAAAAACTGAAAGATATCAAAGGCAGAAGAACACTTTAAAGTGTGTGCACATACTGAGGGTGTTCAGTGCCTCTTACAGCATTCTTGCTCATGTGTCAATTGTCCTCTATCACTTCTGGATCAAACCTTCTTTTCCCACCAGATGTCATTTTCACCACGGATTCAGACCCTGCTCCTGGCACTTGCTCTTGTCCGTTCTGTGAAGACTCTACGTTGGCAGGAAAATGCAAGCACTCTGTAATATCGGTCTTACAGAAAGAATCACTGCAATGCAATTTCCTCCTCGCACAAAAATGAGCTGTGATGGGGAGAGGAGATGCAATACAGACCAATCCTTCTCTTTATGCAATGAAACAAAGAGGGAATCCAGGGACAGGAGAACCTGGGAACAGCCCCTTTAAACTGAACAGCATGAAAGACCACTATTTTATAATGTCTGATGACTCCTTGCAGGTGTCCTGGTAGTTTGCAGAGTTATTGGTACACCACTTGTGCTGATTTACAGGCTCAGAAATCAATCCTAAGTGCTTGCCCTGTACACACTGCTCACAGGGGACTTCAGCTGCTTCTCTGCATGACCTGTCCACAATTCTATCCCTGCTTCTTCTGTTTCAAACTGTGTATGGATAAGCTCTAGGATGTAACTTCCAACTTTCTCAATAGAATAGTGTGTAGTCATTCACATCTGCTAACAGTGTCAAAACAGTTTTTATTGCTTTTTACTCCTATTAAGCTTTGCAGAGACTATACAGCTGAATTGCAAGGCTAGTGCATTATTAACAGCACATTTGCTGAGTTCCCCATAGAGAATAGTCTCTGCTAGTACTGTGTGAGCCAAATATGCAGGCTTGCTTATCCCCTAATGCTGCATTGAATGTAGGACTGCTGGGTGAGGAGCAGCTCAGAGTTTACCTTTGATGTGAACTGGAGCCATCAACATGGACTTTCTCAATGCCCTGCTTCAGGGAACAGATAGGATTAAAGAGGCTCATCATAAATACAGAAGGAAATCCCAGGTGTGACTCAAGTTACACAGAACTGCTGAGGCCTAAATTTTGCTCCTGCTTCACATGTACTCATGAAAAGACAGGATTTGTTCTGCATTTGTGTACACAGAGTAGACCTGATGCGTTCCTCATATTGATGTATTTTTCAGTGGTACATAACATAAATGTTTATTTTATGTAGGAATATAGCTTTGCTGTTTTCTAGTCATTATCTGAGAGACCTAATGGTAATGTCGTTTAAGACAAACTGTTGAAAGCAAAGGATTTAGCTGTACTTCTCACTGAGAATAAAAGCATTGCTTGTCGGGTTTTTTCAGGCTGACCTTTAAGTTTAAAACTGCTGAAATGATTACTGGGCCTGATGAACCTTCCCGGTGTAATTAATGCAACTTAGAAGAAAAGGGACTTATGCATGAAAACTTCAAGGACTTCTCTGCAGCAAGAATTCCTTGAATATGTATGAGTTGGTTGTAAGTAGAGACCAGAAATTGTGTGAGCACTTAAAAGGCAGAGAAAGGTTCTCTGTAAACTTAGTAGCTGCCAAAGAGCCCCTGCAAGCTGGTACATCTAAGTTTTGTAAACCTGGCCCTCAGTCTTCCTAGCTGAGTGCCATGATAGTCATGTCACTTGTGCTTCAAAAGCAGAGGTAAGGCAAATTATGCATATGAAGTAGTCATTTCTCAGTATTCAGCAGGTACAGTGATGTGGTGGCATAATTTCAAGTTTGTGAACATGAATTTAGGTGGAGTTGAAGACTAAAAGGATTTGCGATGTCTGCAGAGACCTTAGTAGAGAGACCTTGAAGCTGAAATGCTGATAGAAAAGAGAAGCATCTATAAGCAAAGCTTTCATGATAAGCTAGAGGAACTGGCAGAGCAAGGGCAAAAGCGAGATGAGCAAGGGCAAGGGTAAGGTGCCAGGGCAGAGCTGGAGGAGCAGGCAGGGCTCAAACAGGGATGCGAGGTTCAACCAGGAGAGCAGGTAACGCTTTTGGCCAGGAGCAGCAGCTAAAATGCTGTAGGGCCAGCAACAGCTTGGATAAAGCCTTGTAATCTTTCTCTGCAGGTGACAAAGCCCTGGGACCTGCTGACTGCAAACTGAAAAGGGATTGGTAGTAAAGATAAGAAAACTGCCTACACCAAGGTGCTGGGGAAGAAAGTTGTAAGCTATTATAATGCAACTTTGTTTTTGTCTTGTTGCTCTTTTTTTTTCTCCCATTCATTAAAGTAATTTATTAGGAAAATCGATATAGTTTTAGGGTGGAAAAGTTAGGTATTTGAACACAATTTAGTTTAATTTTTCCCAGTTTTGGGGTGGGGATTCAAGCAGATGTTTTATTACTGGCCGCTGAAGTTTAAACCTGGCATGGCTGATATCAACCAAAGGCTGTCAGAAATGTTGTAGAAGGCTGTGTATGATCTCAGGACATCTGTCCTGAATGATTATGACATGTCATAGTAGGTTCTTTTGGCTGCAATTGGAAGGGATATGCTATTTAAGTGAATATCCACTTCTTTTCCCTTCTATTAGTAGGATATATTGACAGATGAGGAAAGACAGTGGCAACTGAACCCATGCCAGACTTATCTCAACAGTATTTGCATGGGGAGGTGGATCTGACATTACAAAATGACCGAGGGTGGCTGTGAATCTGTGCTTACTATAGCTGTATTCATATAATTTTGATTTTATAGATTTGTAAAAATAGCATAGATCTTCACCCCATATGAAACAAGGTGTGCATGCTGTTCGTTGTTTGGACTCTTGAGAAGCATTTTCTGCAAAAAGCCCTAAAAACCCCAAAACCCTGAAAATCTCAGAACAAAACAACTGATAGTTATGAAGCACTGTGACAATCAAACAACAAGAGCAGAAAAAATGTTTAGAAGAGACATATGGCTTACCATGCTGGCCCATTTTTGGTTGATCTTTTTCCAATCCTTCTGCTCTCTCAGTATAACCTCTCTCTCAGTCCCTCCTTTATTCCATAAGCCCATCTGCCTTCATCTGTTAATTCAGCCCTCTGTTACTACTGAATTGCTTATCAGCCAAATGAATGTGGACGATGAGCTCTTCTATTCACTCCAACCTAGTTAAAACAGGCCTGCTACTCAGTGGTGGGTCAGTGTTGAGAAAAATGTAAATAATTAATGATTTGTCTGGAAATCCTTGAGAGGGAGGCCAAAACAACTGAGCATTTGGCATCTTCAAAAAAAATTTCAAGGCCTGGATGCAGGCAGGAATAATCTCTTCTTCACCACCCTACTGAGTACAGAGTGATTTTTGGCTTAGTGTGCTTTCACAAGGTAAGAGGAACACCGCCGTTTGTGTTGGGCTTGATCCTCTTCTAGTTCAGTCTGGGAGAGATCTTATGAGATGTCTGAACTGATCCAGCAGGCTTAACTACTCATGAAAGGTGAAATTTCAACTTTTTCCTCCTCCTTGGAAAGCACTGCTTGTCCACGTGCTTTCACCTCTCTGTAATGCACCAGTGGAAACTGTTGGTCTGACTCCCAGTCAGCTAGTGGAAAATTAATACTGTACTGAAAGACCAAGGGAGACCCTCAGCAAGAAGGTGTGGGACCACCAGATCAGAAACTGGGTGCAGAGCAAAACCAGAAGCATCGCCTTTCTGCAAGGATTCATTCATCCTTTTTGAATACCAACTCTCATCAAAAGAAAAACCTCTCTGGCTGTGTTCTAGCACAATGTTAAGGCATGTATCTAAACACATTAATAGCTGCTGGTCAGTAGTTTAGCAATGCTGCCTGTGTGAAAGGTAAACTTGGTGAACTTCATCAAAACTAGTCCTCTTGGGAGAGTACCTTCAAAACCCATTCCTGTAAGTAGAGGTTATCTCAGTTTGCCCCTTCAGAGGAGGTCTCCATTTGGGATTAAAACTAAATATATGTTAATTAAGCCAAATCACTATGGTGTTGTGACTCTCCAGGGGTCTCTTCTCTTCTGGCTTAAGTGCTGGAGTTATGATGTAGGGCCAACTTCTTTCGTAGACAACGAGGCAACTATCCCTGTCTTCTAGCAGGGATTCCTAAGATAAGACTTGCATATATACCCTGAGTGTCCACCATTATGCAATCCATGCAATCTTTAAACTGGTTGAGACCTCTGATACATAGTAGAAGAGGGAGTCTCAATACTGAGTTAAGTTTTATGACAGGCAGGTAGAGGAGAAGAGACTCTGATAAAGGGTATTCCCACCCCCACTTTCCTGGTGTGGGAGAAAAAGCTGTAATGTGAAATCACCATTCACTGAAGACTTATCAAAGAAGCTACAGGAACACTCATCAAAATAATTTCATTGGTGGCAGAACAACTTGTGGGCTCAATCTTTATGTCACTGAACAGGCTTTATGAATTTCTTTTGTTAAGAAGAGGCTCAGTTGTAAAAATAATTGGTCTCTTAGTAGCATTATCATAGGCTTTATGCAGGAAAAATATGCAGTGTGTTTGCCCACGTAGACTAATGTTTCATAATCACTGATTCTCTCCTGTCAGGGATGCTAATATTTAACCTCCTTCTGTTTTGGAGCTGGTTATCATTTGTTCCAGAAAGAGAATCAAGGTAGATGAAAATGAACTTAACAGGGGCAAATGTCAAACCAGTGTATATCTACATGTAAAACAATTAGGGGAAACTGAAAAAATCAGGCCATGCAAATGATTGCAGCTGAGGGGCTAGAATTCTTTTGATCAAGTTGGTTAAATGTTCCAGTAATTCCATTCCTCTGTAAAGAAACTTCTCTGTACACCCAGGATAAAACAGGGATAGAGTTAGGGTTGTTGCATAGCACACTATCTGCTCCTCTGAGGAAGAATGGTTACAGGGGGTGCAGTCCTGCTAGGACAGAAATCACTTTTAAACCTGCCCTATATCATTCCCCCAAAATTACAATCTTTGGTCAATTGTTCTAGGAGACTGTCCATCGTGGCCTCCCCAAATGTTCAGATCTGGGCTGCCAGAAAGGAAGTAAGATTACAGTGACTAAGAAAAAGGCAGCTCCTTCCCAAGAGTTCCTAAAAGAAAGCACTCTGTTAAGGCCTGAATCTACACCAGACAAGTACCTACTGCTATGCATAAGTGTGGCATCAGCTGAGGTATGAGCAATCCCATCCGTGTAAGCCAAAATACAGTAAAAAACATTAGACAGCATCAGCCAAGAGCCTCTTTAAAGACAGTCTTTGTGTGTCATTAACAGAGTCCCAACAAATAATCCAAAGTCAAAAGCCACAGAGGACAGGTCTGAGAATATCACTTGGACAAAATGAGCCTAGCATTAAGAAATGTTGCCCTTTATCATCTGAGTGGCAGTCTCTTCATTCGGTGAAAATTGTTTATTGGTAAAATCTAGTGAATACTAAGTTGCAGAAAAGAGATGTACTTACATGCCATTTAGTTCAGCTGGAGATGAATCCAGCATAAAAACGTAGGATATGTCCAAATGTACATGTGAACTGTTAAATTACCCTATTCTGACAAGGTGGTGGATACCCATTTATCAATCATCCAGTCTTTATTTATTCACAGGCCACCCAGAGCCAGTGGCAGGATAATGGCTGTACTCCTATGTTTGACTGATTCAAAGGGCAATATAAAGCTTAAGCAGCTTGAAGTTACTCTTGGCCTTCATACGGCTTTAAGGCAGGAGCCTAGTCAGTGATTCAGAAACTGACCATTTCTGCTTTCAGAAAAGCTCTCTTGGGGAAAGTTTGGGTCTGTTTGTACCTGGCCGCCAACAAATGCAAGGTATGAGTATACTCTGTGAGAGCTTTACTCCATCCTACCAGCATCACCCAGATCAGCACAAGTCTTGAAGAGAAGGACATCAGTGGGGGTTTTGGGTTTTTTTACTGGCTGTAACGTGACAACCAACATAGCTGTCTGTTTCTGCAGATCAAGGTGTACCTGACATTTTTTAAGAATAACTAAAGTTTCCCATTTTTTCCCATTTATTTGATCACAGCACTTAAAAATAACTACAAAGCATACTATACGATGTAGACATTCCTCTGATATATATCAGGTGTGAACCACCAGAATGACAGATTTTGGAAATGCAATGAAATCTGTCCTGTGCCAACTCAAGAATGTGTGTCTATATACTTCAGAAGTATTTGGTAGGGAAAGATATGTTTGCTTCATCTTGCTTTTTCCAAACGCTCCCCAAGACAAATTTTTCTTGCTCTCATTTCATTTTTTTGAGGGACTACTCTCTGGCTGTCAAAATTCTGCAAAATTTCTGCAAAACAGACATGCATCTTGGTCACTTGCTGCCTGAATCGTCTTCATCTTATACTGCCTGCAGACCTGTCTCGAGGCATGAATAGGGCTTAGCTTATGTCTAAAAGATACCAGGAGTTGTCAACAAGCCTGTGGGACAGCAAAATGTGCTGTTTTGCTTGGTCTGTGGGAGGCTGGGGAGTGTACAAAAGAGGCATATGAAATTCAGAGGTTTGTTTATTATATAGATAAGAATCTGAACTGCCAAAGTTTAGTCTAATTTTAAAGTTCTTATGCATTATGCAACTCTCCTCCTTTTCAGTAAAATGAAAAGTTACAGTGCAAACCACTTTATTTCCAATATGTATAGTTTCACTCTTCTGAGGAATAGGAGGGCAAAATGTCCTCTTCAAAGCCTGGTTTATTTTCTGAACCAGTTGCCACATTAATCTTCTGCTCAGTATTTGAATGTATGTCTGCTGGAAGTGGGTATGCATTTTGCATCTTGATCTTAATTTTTGATCTCTGGTTTTACTCAAATTCCAACAAGAGACAATTTTTAACTTCCTTCTCGTATAGGAGATTCAGGATGTTCTTTTCAGTCTTAAAGGAAAGCAGGGGTGGTAGCTTGTGAAGAGGAAAGCATATGCTCTGTCCCCCTAAAGGGGTTCCTCTCCCCAGGTCCACAGCACATGACAAGGTCTTGTGCTTCATATCTCATGACCCTGAAATGTGTTCGTGGTAGTTCTGACTCCTTGTTGCACACCCATAATGTTAAGCTGCCTCTGAAATTCATAATCAAGCCTGAAGTTTGAGCTGCTGGATTTAGACTGGTTTTAGAACATGCATTTATCAGGTTTTCCTGGTTTCGCTAACTTACTGTTTTTGATAAAATCAACATATGTGTCCACCTTTGGAGATGAAGAGCATGTCTCATTTTAATACATGATACAGAATTACACCAGTAACCCACAAGAGCAGAAAGATCTGGGTAAAAGCTCTGAGGGGGCAATGAATCATGAGTGAGGAGGCTTGGACCAGTTCTCTACTCTCTTCCAGAAAATTACTGTCTGACCTTTGGGGAAACTTCACCTTTTCATTCCTCTGCCTCTCTCCCTCATCTGTTTTTTTTCTTTCCTATTTAGACTTTCAAAGTACAAAGGCAGAAGCACATGCCTACTATAGGCAGTTTCAGTGTAAATATTGATATACAGATTTAAAACAAGGAGGCAAATATCCATTTGGAGGTCCGCTGCAATCTAAGACCAGTGAAGAGCTTTGCTGGATGAGGAGAGCCAGTGTGCTTGCCCAAACATCACCTGAATTTCTCAAACACCTGCAGAAGAGTGCCCTGAGATGCACATTTGCTCATGGGGCTTTCAGGACATGATCTGCCTTTTGATCTGCCTTGCTCCTGGCGAAGAGCTGGAGCTGCTTTGTGATGATGGGCACCCCCTTCTTCCCACTCTTAATGCACAGGGAATTAGCCCACTTACTGGTATTGTGTGTGGGTAATTCTGACTGTTGATATACATCTTCTTTCACTAATGTTATAAAATACTGAGCCATTCTCCTCCTCAAATCCAATTTGATTTTTCTTCTGAGGTTTCTGCTTATACAGGATTCTAATTTGTCCTGTTTCACCTATTTAAGAAAGGAAATGAGATGATCAAATGGAAATTAGAGGCCACAAAGTGTCTGAAAGTATTTTTGAGTGAATTGACTAGCAAATTAAAATAAGTATTTCTTGCACCAATACCAAGCAAAATAAGTGTTAGATCCAAAGAAATTTGTATGAGGGGAGATTGCAAAGGAGGTTTTAGAAATAAACTTAACGACATTTGGGAAGTTACTGGAAACATCTGTGGCTTTTATCAACATGTTTTTGCATTAGGATACAACTTAAGATCCAGAAGACTCTTGAAAAATTGATATATTTAGTAGTGGGTGGGTGTGAATCCATTCCAACAGGATGGTTTTTAAAAAGTGCTATTTAAAAAACCCTTTTATCTAGAAAAATAAGGTGAGGGGGTAAATGGGCCTCTGCAGGATTTTTCTGTCTTTTCTAGAAAAATAAGGTGAGGGGGTAAATGGGACTCTGCAGGATTTTTCTGTCTTTTCCCTCTGCCAGCTGACAAGAAGAGCTGTTCTTCAGCCCTTTTGGCCGGCGGATGCAGACACAGCAAGTTGCTGCTGGAAGCTGTTGTTCCCTGCAGTTCCAGCAGCTCGTGGTCTATTTTCAGTGAGCCGGTTTGCAAGACCTATGGGAGAAATGAGTGTAGAGCATCTCTGTCCCCATCCTGAAGAGTATTTTGAAACTTGCTCTTTTAGAAGCTGTGGTACTGTGACCTTCTTTGTCCAGGGGTTCAAGCCCTGTCCAGGAGGAGAGGCTGGAGATAATGGTGGTGAAGGGTGCATATTCTCTAGGGGAGGAGACACAGCTGCTAGAGTAGTAGTGCCGCCCAAGCTCTTGTTTAGGTGAGCGGAGAAAAGGCTTTAATGATCACCCCTGAGGCTCTGGCACTGGTGAGCGGTTGGTGTGAGGGCGGCAGTCCCGACTTCAAGGAGCAAAGAGGAGAACAGGTTGATTTTTTCCGCCTCCATGCCCGATGTGGGGTGAGCTGGGTTGTGTGCGGTGATGTCCCCGTGGGATCTGGCGAGAAGAGCCGGGATGCTGCGCGGGGGAGGATGGTGTGAGAGGAGGGAGCGGGCGGCCGGCGGGTGGGCTCCGCAAGCGGGCGGCCTGGGACAGCGCCGGGCGAGCGGGAGGAGCGCTGAGGGGCGGGCCGGGCCGGGCGGCGCTGCCGGGCGCCCGCCGCGGCGTGTGGGTGGCTCCAGGCGGCCGGTACCCAGCGACAGGCGGCGAGGTGGGAGGAGGCTGGAGGGGCGGAGGAAGAGGAGGAGGAGGAGGGAGCGCGGCGGTGCTGCGGGGCGTATCAGCCGGTGCTGGACTATGGTGCGGCTCGGCGGGGGCTGACACGCCGGCACTCCGCTCGCCCTCCCTCCCTGCCGGCTGACAGGCACGTGTGGGATGTGAGACCTGCCCTCCTCGGGGGAGCATGAGCTGTGCCCCGGCCGGCATTGTCCAGGTACGAGGGGCTGCTGCCGCCCGGCCCAGGGTGAGGGTGGTGGGGCCGGGGCGGGTGGCGTCGGCTCCCAGCGGAGAAGTGCGAGGCGAGATGGAGCTGGTAGCGGCCTCGGCGCCGGGAAAGGCCCTTCCCCGGGCGGGCAGCCCCCGCCCGGCCGGCGGGATGCGGTGGCGGGTCGTGGGTGTGCGCTGTCACCGTGCCCGGCTGCGCGGTGCCGCCTTTGTGCCTCGGAGGTCCATGCGGGATGGGACCCCCGGCCGTGGCATGAGCGCTGCCCTGGGCGGAGGGCGGCGGTGTGGAGGGGTCGCTCTCCGAGGGGCTCATTGGGCCCCGGTGGGTTACGGGCTGAGCCGTCGGCCTGTCGGCTGAATTCCACTAGCGAGCAAATAGTGTAGAATTATGATGAGCGACGTGCTGGCGGGGATTGACATCATTTGGGGATGTGGATGTACGCAGGCGGTGATGAGGAGTCCCGTGCCGAATTTTTGGTGGTTACATCCCTTCCTTGTAAAAGCAGAAGCCCCCAGTTTTGGTTCTTGGCTCCCTGACAATGCAGCAAAATTTAAAGCACGAACTGCCTTTTTCCCCCCCGCTCTGTTGCTGTAAGCCAATCTTGTGACTTCATATTTTGGTTATTACCTTGTGTTATTATGTAACTGTATTTTTTTGTTAGCAATTAAATAAAATAACTTATAAGTATGTTAAGAACATTGCCCTAGCCTGTAGCATTGTCAAATGCTGCGTTTCTCATTTTTCAGCCTGCATAGATAATGGGTTTGTACTGACACGGGCAGTACAAATCATTTTGTTCTCTCTTGCATCGTTTCCCGTGTGTTTCTCTGTAGTTGCAGAAGAAATTACTCGGCCTGGGTTTAGATTTTTTCATCCTGCTGTTTGGAGCTGCAGTAGTGCCTTTTTTTTTTTTTTTTTTTTTTTAATGTTGACCTAAGAAGAAGTGCTGCGAGAGCGTACAAAAGTGAGCAAGGCTTGCANTGAGTTAAGGGTAGGTAGCATGTTTTGTCACTTCTGTGATACTATTGCTGTTGTGTTTCTGACTTAATGTGACCTGAGCTTTGGAATCCTAAACTTTTAGTATCAATCCACTTACTCATTTGAAACCAGAGCAGGCCAGAGCATGAACTGATCCACTCAGTGACTTCAGAAGGAACTGTCAATATCTGAACGTGACGGTGATTTATCTGAAAGCAAACTGTGTACATGTGTTCAGAACATCCCAAAGAATTGATCCCAAATCCATACGCTCAGTATTTTAAGTGCATTCTAATAAACAATATGGTACTTACTGTTTTCCAATAAATAACTGGCTAAGACTTGTTACTAAAGGGAATTTTTCAGTAGCTTTGTGTTTCATGTACATGGCATGCAATCTAGCATCCTTTGCCATTGTGAGATAATCTTTGTGACGCTTTATGGAGTTTTGCACGTGCTGTGTCTGGTGCTAAGTAGCGTTCATTCAAGGTAGTGCTGAATTCTTCTCCTTGTCTCCTTTTGAATAGTCTTCTTACAAACAATGCAGTGACTTGGAAAAATAGTGAGAGCGAAATTTACCTTATTGTCTGCCTTTTGAAATACTGCAAAAGATGCGGCTGTGGTATTGTGGGGAGGATTCAAGTTGTGAGAGTGATGGTGTTGAACAGTTGATGTTGGGCCAGGAGCTGTTCTAACAAAGAGGGTAGGTTGCCTGTGTTTTAAAGCTGTTGGATCTGCCTTGTGGATGCAGGCATTAAGGTTGCCCCTGTGGTTTCACCTCTGAAAGATGCTGGTAAAAAATACCCAGCAAAACAACCTCCTCATTTCCACACCAGTTAAACATGTTGCAAAGTTCAAAGAGAAGGGCTTTTAGTAATTAAAAACCCCAATTTTTCCAAAGTATCTTAGTTTGTGATGATAGATTTTGAGAACATAGCTTGTCTTCACTACGATTTTTGATCTTTCTAAACATCTCTATGGTCCTATGTCTTTGCCTATGTAGTTTCCTCTAAAGTTAGGGGTACCCACAAGGCCTGGCTTCAGCATGTATGGATCACAGTCTTTGTGGGCCTCTAGAGACAGGGAGGAGAACTCAAGCTTTAAACAAGTGCTGTGGCTCACTCTCCCTGCTGTTCTGTAGAAGGGGTGCTCGCCAGTGTAAGCCGAAGTTATGCCTTTGTGAATACTGCCCCGGACAGTTCAGCTGGGTATCTATAGGTACGTGTGGCTTTCATGAGTGGATCATGCCTGCAGCTGCCACAGCTTTCCAGCAGATACAGCCATGAACCATGACTGCGCTGGGAGTCACCATCACCTCAGATGCTCCCTTGCCTCCAGTGGCACCTGTGCTGCCGGGAACGTTGCGGTAGCGTTGGCCGTTTCCCTCAGATTGGCTTGCAGTAGCTGGAGGATGATCCTGCCCATACGGGTTTGTGTATCTGCCTATTAGCAGGAAAAGGAATTGTGACGCCCCCTTTTCTTCAGGATGTCTGTTGTTTGTTTACACTTGGCGGCTTTCTCGGTTTTGGCAATAAGGAGATGAGTCAGTTTTGCTTCTGTTTAAGGCTTTTTTTACCCATTTCTCCTGTAACATTTAATGTGCCGTTGTGATTCTGCAATGGCTGAATGGCAAATACTGCAGGCATTTGGTTTAGTTCCTTAGAAGTATATTTCTATTAGTCTTAGATACCATGACCATTAATTCTAATAAAGTTTAAAGCAGACTAGATCTTATGTACGTACATATTTGTCCTAAAACACAGCAATACTTTGTTTTCTACTGGTAATCCCAGAAGGGAGGGGGTCGTGCAACTCAGAAAAAATAGAAGTGCAGCCAGTAGCAAAGGGCAAGATAAGATGCCACCTATTCTAGTTGATGTTTTCCAGCTGAGATTTGAGGCCAGAAGATGCTTAGAATTAATTAAGAAGAAATGGCAAGGTTCTTTGATGCAAGGAGCTCACGGTCATTTTCCTTACAGTTAATGAATGGTGGCTAGGCAGCTGTAATGGGCTTGTGAGTCAGTCTCGGCCTTTTTTGATCAGCTGTGTCTAGCTAGGGTATGCCGTCGTTAGCTGTGAAGTAGGGAGTTTAGGTTCTTCAGGCAGGGCTCCTACGGAGGTGCTGGGACTGTCCCTTGGCAAGATGGTATCCTCGCTCTCAGACGTTTGTGGAAAATGGACCAGAAAGACTGGTCCAAGCTGCAGGCGAAATGCGCTGTTGTCCCGGGCAGCGGACTGCTGGGGGCAAGAGGCTGGCTGTGGACTGCTTTTGCTTTTGCAACAGGGAGGAGTTGGGTTGAAGCAGGGCAGCAGCTGAGCCCGAAGAAGGGCTCCCCTGCTGCAGTACCTGTTGCAGCTCCCATTGGTCCTCTCCCTCCAGTGGCGGCCGCAACAGAAATCACTGTCAGCTCCTCGGGACTCTCCTGCCCCCAACTTTCCACTTAATCTTACCCTCCTTTTCCATGAGTTCAAACAGCCTTAGCTTGATCCTAACTCCTCATCCTTTTGTCCAGAACGTTGCCTATAATACAGATAAACTGTGAGATGGCTTGGGGGCTGGGGTGGAGTGATACGGCAAGCTGTTTCTTTTAGATCTTAAAGCGGGGAAACCCTGCTGCTTGTGTTTGAAATATCGAAGTCGGTGATCAGCGCCGTGTTCCCCAGGGAATCGCTGTGCTCCATTGTATTGCAAAGTTCTCTGAGGACACAGCAGTGCAGGCATCGTTCCCTTGCTGCAGAGCAGAAGGTCTGTGGGAGAAAGCGTGTGCACAGCAGTCAGGAAGCCTATTATTGAGACCTACGCTGAGGTTTCATTTTATGCATTTAGAAAAACAGGCTCACTTTTTCACACTTTCCAGATATTTTTATATTTCTCTGCAGATGCTTGTAGAACACCAACGTTTGTTTGGTTTCAAGCCTGAATTAAAATTCCCAACCAATGTCTGGAGGCAAAATCAAAAAGGCAAGTATTTCTCCCAGAATTAAAATCCATTTAAATTTGAGAGCTGTTAACCCATTAAATAGCAATGGAGTATAGAATATTTCTTGGACTGAATCACTTGTGTTTAAAATGGAACATGCTCTAAAATAAATGACTAATTGCTCCAGTGTAGTCAATATAGAATTTAGAGATGACTGACAGAGTGATTGGTCATCCATCTCCATAGCAGGAGTAATTTGGGAAGTCTGTGATGTTAAAAGCATTTGTTTCTATTACCACCTTTTAAGTAGTTTTGTTAATAAACTCTTGAACACCAGGACTGAAATATGTCATGTGGTATAATTAATTTTTCCATTTCATAGGAAAACGTGTGCCATATGCACCTTCAATTACCAAATCAGGTTCATCAGGTCCTGAAATGTGTGGTTCAGCAGGCCTTTTTTTTTTTTTAAAGGAAGCAGGAGCATGCTGTACTTCTGGTGCCAACAAAATGCTTTCACACATCTCCATGTAAAATTTAGGATGGCATCCTGCAAGCTGGGGAAGATCTGATGTTGTGCTACCCACTGTATACTTTTTACGGAGAGGAGAAGTGGTTAGGAGTAACTCTCTGAAACACGTGTGAGCAGAAGAGGTAGAGCAGGAAATTGTCTGCTTTTTCCAAGGGAAGAAGGACAGCAAGAGAAGGGTGGAAATACTTGATGAGATGGTCAAACAAGTCATTCTTTGCTGTGTGCTGGTGAAATGCGTGAGTGCTGGTTGTACGGAACAGAGATGGGTCAAGGAGCTGTTCTCTGGATCTTAGGAGCTGCCATGACTTCTTTTCTCCCCAAAACAAACTATCCAGCCAAAGTCTGTCTCTGTTGGCAGAATGTACATTACACGTTGTACAGTCTTTGCTAAGCTAGGTAAGAATCAATAAAGTTGGGGATAATCCAGCCTTGCTTGTGAACTGTATGCCTGTTATAAGGCACTTCCTGAACCGTTTGAGCTGCAGTCCTTCCAGCCGGTTGAAACGACTCAGATGTGTGGGGCTACCTGTCTGGGCATTCTGACAAGTGCTTGACAAACTAGGGGGATGAATGGGATCATCTAATGTCCCAAGCTGGGCAACTTGCTGCTTTTCTTTTGAAATCTTGGCCCTTTCAAGACTGATAGTGTCATTAAAGAAGGAAATACTGTTTTATTCCAGTGTCTTAATGCAGCCTCAGGAAAATTTAAATTTAGAATTCACATTTTAATGCAGAACGCCCATCAAGTATTGGGTTATTTGTCAGTTTTCTTTAATGGTGTGTTTAAAAAAGCTATGCAGGATGCCCTAGGATTTTTAATTATTATATATATACACACTTTTCTTCATTGAGAAACATTGCATGTTTTGTATGCGACTGCATGACTGCCTTAAGACAAAGAAAATACTGGATTTACTCTCTGAAGCAGCATCTTGATTTAAATAGCAAAGTTTAGTTGCCACATGCTTAACATGAAAAGTGGGGTAAGCAGATGAAATATTTAATCTTGGAGTCAGAACACACGTTTCCAAGATGATGCTCTTTGAGACTCATGAAATGCCCAGTAGCCATTAGGTTGTCTCCTAACCTTGGTTACAGGCCCATGAAAGCTGTGTAGGGATAAGGAGTAAGGTCTTTCCATAAGCTCTTAAATTGCCTAATTTAGTTGCACCAGGCTTGCAAGCGGTAGTCAATGTGAGGTCAATACCATGATTCAGAAACATTACATACGTACCCTGAGTCACAGGCAAGACATGATGCTGAGATAAAGTGTTGTTGAGTTTGGTTTAAGAATGAGCAGTGCTCCTTCTAAAGTTATTTTGGAACTTTTCTTGGTGAAGGGCAGTGCTGCAAGGCCTCTGGTGATTTTTTAAATTTTTTTTTTTTTTTTTAACAGAATTGAGTGTCATAGGGAAGCTGGCTGTGTCCTGTGCCAGCGTGAAGCACTGACATTTTTTTCTTATTACTCGAGCAGCAGGCTAAAGCAGAAACAGCCATAGGAGTTACTACCCAGACCAGGTATTAAGGACTGATGAGCTGAACTGTATTTTCTCCTCCACTTTTTAGGCTAGAAAATGATTCCAGTACAGAAACACATGGTCCTGTGCTAGAACTCCTTTCCAAGACTGAACGCTTTGGTGATTTATAAGAGTGAGGTTTCCTGATTTACCTTCCTTTTTGTTTCCACTTCTTAATGTTCCTTAAGGATTTTGCTTTGCGTGTGAAATTACCCATTTTTTATGTGAACAAAGCTCCATTAAAGAATAAGATTTCTCATCTGACTAAAGGCAGCAGTTCTTATGTTGGCCAGGAAACTGAATCCTGGTTAGAACATTACCCACTCTTGAAATCTGACTTTGCATTAGTCTTTCATGCTCCTCAGAACTGTCACTCAAAGAATCCTCTTTGCAGATTTTCAAAGACGGCACATGTGTTTTCATTCTCTTTGATAGTCTGTTCTCCCCCTACTCAAAAACCAAGTGATTCCAAAGTACTATTCTTTGCAATGTAGTTTGCTACACAGGTAGCATTGGTCATGCAATTTTATGTTTCAGACAATTAAAATATGTTTAATAACTCAGACTAATTCTCCATACCTAATAACATGATGTAGGCTAAAACCTTATCTGTATTTGAGCAATTATATTAGGGCATTTAATTAAAAACATGTATCACCTAATTGTAAGTCTCTGAGTTCTTAAATATTGGTATCTTTTGCATGGTGTAGAGAGGGTACTTGCTTATTGTGAAGTGCTATGGGCAATTTACAAATTAGGTTTTACTGTTGCTGGGGAGGGAATGAAAAAGTTTGGGATGTGGGCACAAAATCGCAAGTAGAAATTGCAGCGAAACTGTAGTAAATGTGTGGCAAAGTGTTCTGGGTGCCTCTGTGTGTTCAACTTGCTAGATGAGTTATTGAAGTTTGTCTAGAGATGGATCCCACAGTAGGGTGGAAGCAGAACAGCATCTTCTAGAAAAGGCATCTAAGGAGCAGCTGCTTGATTTGCTTGTTGGAGCCACACAGTAATTTTTTTGACATGTCAGCTGTATTGTCTTACCCATCTTGGAAGATCATCAGAAGCCCAGAAAAGTTGCTGCAGAACTTCTAGAAAGGGGCAGACTGCCCTCATGCCCCCTTTCCTCTCTCCCTGTGTGTCTGCCTGGACCTGTCTGCAAAGGTGACTTTTGAAGTTTGGAATAGGGGTAGTGGCTCAGGCCAGGCTCCCTGCTGGGGTTTTCAACCCTGCACCATCACCATCTTTCAAAAAACCCTTAAAAATGTCTAAGGCTTTGGGTGGAAATGAGTAACAACTTCCCAAAAGATACTACAGAAAAGTTGCTTGATTATATCAAAAGGATTATATAGGGCTGCAGGGGAGAGGTTGTATGTTTAAACCTCTGTTTGGAGTGGGAATAGAAATGTTTCTCGTAGAGCCTCTGCTTCTGTAAAATATCTTGGTTGCTTAGTTCATATCAGAATGATTTTCTAATGGCTATAAAATGTGGATTTTTTGCACACGTGTATGAATTATTTGTTGGTAAAATACAATTCTGAGGTTTGGTCTCCAAGTTAAATATATGCCTGGTTTGACCTATTTTTTCCCCAACCTAATTCTGCCAGCGCTGTGTGTGCACATGTGATGTTTCCTGCTGAGGGAGTCCCGCTGACCTTAGAGAGACAAGGCACCTTAGGAAAGCTGACGCGTAAGTGGTGGTAGCGGTAGCAGGCTCAGGGTTTGCATGACATGGGCTGTCAAGCTGGCTCAGCAAGGGGATGATGTGAAGTAGGGTGTTTGAGGAGGAGTCTGATTTAACACTGTATTATCTGGCAGCTCAGGAAAGGTCATTGTGAATAATATACTTGGCTGACTTGTGACCGTCTCGCAATAGGTCTGAGAGATGGACAGGAGATCAATCTATTTGATGGCCTTCTAATAACTCACTGAAAACCCAGTTCATCTGCTTTAGCTACCTGGACCAAAAAGGATATAAATGCAGCATTGCTAATCCAAATAATCCTTGTGGGACCATGAGAGGGGACATCCACATGCTGAAATGAAAAGTGATAAGAGGGCCTTAAGCAAATGAAGATCTAAGCTGCTAAGTCTACATGGCATATTGTGTGCTTACTAGCTTATATCCAGGACACTATAGCCATGTTTCGTGCAGTGCTGTACCAAAAAGAGAGGCATGACAGATTATCTTGAGTTGGCTGTGTGCGAATGGTTTATGTGCAGTGCTCTGCTGTCCCCAGGGCTTTTATTCCCTGTGTAATGAAGGCAGAAGTAGCTTGCTGCATCTCTGCCCCCTCAACATCATCGTGCCCTGGGTTAGGTGCAAAGCTGGTTAACAGTGCCTGAAGGGAGGCAAGTCCTCAGATGCAGGAACTCCAGAACTGGTGTGTTGGGTAAGGCCTGGTGCCCAGGGAGGAGCTGCCCTTCCCAGGAAGGGTGTTATTATTTCTCTTGTAACCGATCTAGATCAGATCTAGACCTGTGACTTTCCAGGAATGTGTCCTAACAGGCAGGGAGCTTCTCTAAGTGTGTGCAAGTATGGGACATGATTTACACCCATCTGGCCAAAGTCATTACGTTCTACATGGATGATTTGAAGATTCATTGAGCCAGAGAGCAAGAGGGACCATAATTCTGCTTTAATGGGTGGAGGGGGAGTTTATGCGTGCCTTTGTCAAGAGCTGGTTCTCGTGTTTTTTATGCAGCGCAGCACGTGGGTTGTCAAGACTGGTGTTTCTGAGACGCACAGGAACAGAACACTAGGTTCCTGAGTCCTGTTATGCTGAGAGCAGGACTAAGTAGCAGCGAGTAGCACTTTCAACTTCAATGCCTAAATTTTCCATAAGCCCCGTTCTTTTGATCTGGCCCAGAATATCTATTTCAGTCTTAGTCTTCTGAATGGTTTTTATTCATGCCTCAGTGATGCATCCAGTGGGAATTTGCATGTTCATTTGGCTTGTTTTATGCAGTAGTTTTTTCAGTGAAATCCTGGTAGCTAATGGTGAATATGAAAGCTTTCAAATACAAATTCTCATGTAATAGGATACCGATATAATTCAGTCAAAGCTTTGATAAGCTGCAGATCATATCTGGTAACCAGTTCTTCAAGCCTCAGAGGACCTTGGATCAGAGCCTGGAAAGTTGTTGGGCTCACCTCTGAGTTTGAGTGAGAAGATGAAGGTGAGAGATTACTGAGAAATGCTTTCCAGGTGCACCACTCAGCCAAAAACATTATCCTTCCATAACCACTTTCCTTGATTCTTTGTTCATGGATTCTGATGGATGGTAGAATGGGAGGGAGACTTTGTAGCTGCAGAGGTCTCAGTTGGACTTCATGCCAACTGAGGATTTCTCACTAAAGGAACATAGTTAAAACTGCAGTTAATGATAAATGAACAGAAAAAGTTTGCTCCCTCTAGGAGCTTTTAGGGGTGTTTTTTTTTGTTTGCTCCCCCCGCCCCCTTTTTTAAAGGAAGCCGGAGGTAAAAAACTTTTTCAGCCTAAGTCAGCAGGCAAATTCTGCATCTGCTGGAGGTAGCAAGTCTTCTGTGTAGTGAACCATTTTTATGTAATTGCTGTGGTGGAAAAAAATAGTCCTGTTTTAGAGCAGAGAAGGCTGGCATTGGGAAGACTTTTTCAGAGACTGCTAACCAGTTGTGGTGTTCCTCCTCTTGCCGTGGTTCACATCCCTGCATTGCTGTCCTGCTGGGCTTGCCCAGCTTCAGGTGTGGTTCAGGAGCTTGGAGCAGCCCTTGGCAGCCCCGCTGAATGCTGAGTCACAGGGAGGAGATGGAGGCACAAGTTGTACTCAGATCTGTGCAGCACTGGTGGAGTATTTGCTGAAAACTAGAGACCCCCACAAATCACAAGCATGTCATCAGTTATTGATCAAGATTGGTGATATAATTATGATGCTCATTTTCTGACAGATGGCTGCTTGAGTAAAGACCTGAATTTATCACCATGTGAGCTACCCTGAGGCTACCAAGCCTCTGAAACCCCCCACCAAAAAATCCATGTATCTTTATTTCCATATATTTTGGGGGAATATGTGTCATTTATGTGTAGACATTGAATCACCCTTGTTTTGACGACACCTTTCTTTGGAGTCTCTCATTCCCAGTGAAGACAGGTGACCTGGCAGGAGCAAATTCAAAGCACTGTGAACATGCAGCATAATTATCTTCTTGAAGTAGTTCTGGAGCATGCATGTGTGGGAGGAGGGGAGGCATATTAAGCAGTGGAGCTGCATGAAAATTCGCCAGTGGAACAGTTTTCTGTTGGAAAAAAAAGCTGTTTTAAACAGAATCAAAATGTTCCTCATGAGAATGTGTTTGTACTGCATCTGGCAACTGTTCAGAGAACCTGGAGCCCTGCAGCCTTGTTTAATGATCAGATCCAGTTGGGAGAGATCAGACATGGAGGTGTGGCAAGGTGGTGGTTGTTGTTATGCTTCAGCTGTAAAGAAAACTTCAAAATGCTTCGATTTCCCACAGTGCAGAGAATGAGACTTGACCTATTCTGCCATTTCTTAGTACAGCCCTTTCTTAAAAATTATCTCCCATCTCCAGCTCACATCATTAAAGCGCCGTACTAGTGTATTTACTTCATGGAAGCCTGGGGCCCATCTCAACTTGCTTTTGCCAAGTTCATTTAAGTCACTGATCTTGCACTAGGGATGCATTTGGCCCATAATGCCTTAAAATAACTGTGGAAATACTCACTGCATATTTGTGTGGGACAGAGACCACACAGATTTCTCACGTTGCAGTTTTCTAATGCTTGTGCACTGGAAAACAAAAACACATCAGTGAGGGAAACCCATCCCCCAAACATACACAGTTGCTTTTTGGCTTGACAAGATCACCTTGAATGGGATCCCTACTTCCTTTTATAATTCAATTTTCCCAGTTTAGATTCAAACGTTATGCTAGCGAGTTTCTCTTTTGTTCCCTCCTGACACTGCTGGGAGCAGTTTTTTTTCTTCTCAATATGTCTACTTCCTTCCACCTCACAAACACTTTTTTATAGCTGTTGGAGCCTGTGTTTGGACTTTCAAGCCTCTGGTACAAACCTAAGCATACTGCTACTGTTTGGGCCCTCCTGGTTTCAGTGGTATTGGGACCTTCTTATTTTTGTTTGCAAAATGGCCTGTATTTTGACACAGTGGGGCTGTCTTGGGGTATAGCCTCTCTCGCCAGATTGTGCAAAAGTGGTGCTCATCAAGGAGACAGACGTCCCGTTTTGACTTCACTTCTCTTGTGGCAGTCAAACCAGTCATCAGTGCAAAGGACAGAAAAACAATGGCTTCAATTAACGTCTTACCATTTTGTGGTCATTTGTCTTATTCCTTCAAAGACCTTTACTCTTTCCCTTGGGGGTTGCTCTGGTATGTTGAAGACCATCCTCCAGCTGCTTAATCTGGCAAAACATAAATGTGAAAAATGCATTTTTTTAGTGTGAACACTTGACAGTGCATTTGTTTGACAGTTGAGCAGTTCCTTTTCAGAGCATGCTGCACAACAACAGCAGTTTATCATCTCCTAAGTAAGATGAAGAAAGAGACAGTTAATGGATTTTTTTAATATCCTGAGATTATTTCTGATTCTGTTTAGTTAATAGATTTCTTGTGCTAGTTTGCTAGCACTTGTCTTGCATCTTGTATATACGATTACCTTTCAGTCTTCCCCTGTTCTGGCACCTCTTCTGCTGGATGGTGGATTGGAGGGTATCTCTGCTGTGCCACTGGTTCCCTGGTCAAGGTACTCACATAGCAGGAGGCAGAACTAGTCTTGAAGTGCTCTATTAGCTGGACAAAACTTGGAGGTGTCAAACTTTTTGTCTGTAGATGGATGAAGCAAAAGCGAATTAGCAGAAGCTTTATCATTGTGCTTAGTCTTTTTCTAGGCTGACTACAGATCGCCAAGTATATATGTGGAAAAAATATTTTGGAAAGTCCTTTCCCTTTCCTTAGAGGTGTTCTGCTGTTCATGGATGAAAATGGGAATCTTTCAGAGATCCTTGTCATGCTTTGCCACAAATACTTAGCCATTTTCAGTTTATTGACCCAAAATTTTCAGGTACTAAATGCTCTTCTAGCAGGGATGGGATCTCCCATAGGAATGTCAAATCTGCCATTCAGTTATCCATGCAACCTGCATTCTTCAGGCCTCACAGTTGTTTGGGTTTTTTTCTTTCTTAGTTAATGTTTTTTTCTAAAAGGGCATTTTCTGTATTTCAGTCTGTGCCCATTGCCTCTGGTCCTATCACTGGTCACCACTGAGAAGAGCCTCTCTCAGTCTGCCTCACTCCATCCCACCAGCTATTTATGCACATTGATAAGATCCCCTTTGAGCCTTTTCTTCTCCAGGCTAAATAATCCCAGTGCATCCTTCTGCTTCTCTAGCCGCTGTTTTCTGCATGTTAGTCATTCCCTTGGGTCAGGACATGCATTTGTGTGCCTGCATGGAGAGCTGTGTCAGGGAAGTGACCCAGGTTGGAAGTAACCAGTT
The DNA here is from genome assembly GCA_013400655.1 of Mystacornis crossleyi. NCBI lineage: Eukaryota > Metazoa > Chordata > Aves > Passeriformes > Timaliidae > Mystacornis > Mystacornis crossleyi. The sequence goes on from VYZQ01037893.1 coordinate 54,683, forward strand.
ATTTTATGCTGTGTGCTTTTAACCCATAACGAGGTCTGCTCAGCTGTTCCGTGAAGGCTTATGGCAATGCAAGCAAACACCCAGAAAAGACTGGGAATAAGAAGTGGGAAGAAGGTAAGGTGTTTCTCCTTGTGGAAGTGTCAGTTTATGCTGGCCTTAAGTGTTTGTGACAGTCGTCACCTGTGTGGACTGTGAACAGATATGAAGGCCTAAGGCTAAAAATCTTTGGTCTAGACTTACTAAAGCAATGAAGATGGCATTTTGCAGGGATTTTTATCTGCTGTGAGAAAAATAATTTTTCTGTATTATTTCTTTATGCTGACCCCAACAATTTGCTGCTCAGGAACCTTCTGAACTGTTTGTGTTTCAGTGGATTTAGTACCTTTCAACAGAAATCTGCTCCATGGAATCTCCTCTGCTTTCCTTTGAACCTATCTACACTTTCATTGTATTTGAAAATGAATTTCACAGCTCAACTAACTGTTGCATTGAGAATCACTTCCTTTAGGATGCTGTGAACCTGACTCCTACTGCTTTCTCTTGATGACCTCTCTCCCCTCTCTCTCCCCTCTCTCTCCCCTCTCTCTCCC